>BMAO01032308.1:0-47090 GCA_019973975.1 Trichonephila clavata | reverse complement strand
AAATTCAAAACAGGGTGAGCAATTATTTATTAATTTAAGTACAAAAAGGCAACAGAAATCATTAACAAAAATAATGGGAAAAGAACATAGACGGTTTTTAATAGGTACCACAAATTGCGCTTAGAGATTAGTTCTAAAGGGGCCCCTGTATCATTGATAAGGCGGATACGGCGGTAGCCCTGCCCTTGGCTACAACATCCCTTCCTTACCTGAACTTTACTGAAGATAAGAGAGCGCTTTTGCGGCTTTGTACAGTCAGTTACAATTATTATCACAAAAACGGTTACAGGATTAAATTTCATTGAGTCAAAATAATTTCAAAAACTATTTGATCTTCAAGACCTTAAAAATCTCAACAACGACCAAGTTCATTATTTCGGGCCTATTTTATTAAAATGAATTTTCCTTAGAATCGAATAACTCAACAAGAATTATTTTAAGAGGTTCAAGCTATTAAAATTGTTTCGGAGGAAATTCAAATGTGTACAGATGCCATCTTGTCACTCTATAAACTAATTCAAGAGTCCTCGTGCATTCTTCGATATTTTACTCTTGAAATAATAGTTAAGGGTTTGTAATACCAAGAGAATTGAAGCAACAAATTAAGAATAGATGAAAAATTTCCGATCGTCCGAATATGGACATATCAAGAAATTTTCCCCATGCCCAGAAATGGTAATATTAATACCCAGTGCAGAATATTAAATGAAGATAGTCGAAATGCATTCAAGGCCGACGAAACATGACATCTCATACTTAAAATAAACATTAATATAAAACTTTAAAGTAATATCAAACTAGATCGCCGTAAGCTATAAACGAAGTAACAATGGCAATTTACCTTCAAAGATCGACATGGTCCAAAATAATCACTACTAAATACTGTGGCTCAAAATTTCATATTGTGATCTGCAGTACATAAAACCGATAACATTAATCAGCGTTTAATCTAAAACAAGACGTCTCGCAAAAAAAACAAAAAAATACTGCAATATTTTCCAGATTTGTTAACTGTTTAATAATTATACCATTTTTAGATCATTCGGACTTATTTCCTATGCTTTAATGCAGAAATGCTGTCAAATGAAATAACAAATTAATAAAAAACATGTTTTTTGAAATTAAAATGCGTCATAATTTTTTTTGCACAACTTTATTTCAGAAATAATTAAAAATATTCTCGTGAGTTAAGTTGGCTGATTAATAAGGAAAACAAAATATATGTATGTTTCGAAACAATTTTTGTAAACAACCTTTTAGGTGAAAGCGCCATCTACAGGACTTTTACTTAAACCAGTCAGCTAGAAACCGCTTTTGTTGATCATAATTCAATTTGAATAATCATTTATCACATTCCTTAACTAAATTTTATACGATAGCAAATTTATGAAGCATGCACTGTATGTAATTTATGCGTTTATTAATTAGTAGTGAATTTCAATCTGTTTATTAGATTTTTCAGTAATTGTGTCCGATTGTTATGATATTCATAGATTTTTTAAAAATTTTAATCTCCCTTTTGCTGCAATTAGTGAATGAAATGGGTAACACATTTATTTTCAAAATGCTATGTGTGCGTTGTATGGGTGACGTACATATATCATTAAAACTATTCATGCATTTTAAAAATATAATGCAATTAAAAAGGAAATTGTTTTTTTATGTTTGGATTACTAGATTTAATGATAAAATATCTGAATATTTATTTACACGAAGGAAAAGCATAAAACTTTTAATTATTACTGAAAAATAACCGCGATATCTAGATAAAATTCATTCGGCTTATGATGATCATTACGTACATAATTTTGTAACTCTCAACTATGACTGTTGTTTTCTTTTCGTTGGTTTCAAGACGTCATTCATCGAGGCAACCCACAATATTGATAAATATATAATAATCGCAGTGTATCGAATTTTTTTGAAAGGTAACAGTACCTCGCAAATTTATGATGGTCGTTTATGGAATTGATAACCATGCTTATATGATACTGTTGTGAGGTGGAAAAGGAACTTTAAAACTCTACACATATCTTTCACTGATCATCCTAAAAGTGGAAGAACATCCCTTACGAAACGATGCATGCTGCTACTCTGACGAAAGTGAAGGACTATTACACACAACACACCGAAGAACCCGTTTCCCCTACCATGAATGGAATAGTACACCTCAAAGGTGTCAGCACGCTTTCTACAATTACTGACTCGTTTTCAAAAGCAAGAATGACACTATCTATAAAGGGAGGTATCAAACCTTTTACAGTAAGAACAAGAGGATTTGTTTATACAACTGGAATTTATAGATGAATCTTGGATCTATCAATGTGGTCCAAAAGACCAAAGAGATGAGTAGAAACACAGCAACTCACATCCTTCAAGAAAGATAAATTGCAGAAGTCACCAAGATAGCTCACGCTGTTTAGTTCTCTGGAGTATCATAGATTCATCTTAACAGACTGCCTAGAGTTGGATCAGACCACCATTAGCGCATGTTACTGCACATTGCTGGACAGACTGCATAATTATGTGATCTAGAAACGGTATGGTATGATCCCCAAAGGCGTCCGTCTTCTTGCCTATAAGGCAATGTTCATTCGTTTTGTGATGTGGTGATGAATCAAAGTGATGTGGGCTTGAAATTTCATCACATCGACCCTGTTCTCCTGATTTTACCAACAAGTGACTCTTTCTTATTCCTAAAACTCAAAATGTCATTGAGGGGGTGGTGAAGATTTGACGACCCAAATGGCATCAAGCAAGAGGTAGCAAAATAGTTTTAAACGCAATCTATTGTATTCTACAGTGAGGGCATTCTAAAGGTCAAGAACGTCAGGAGATATGTATAATTCTGGATTTTGAATTCGTAGAGAAGCCTTAAAGTTAACAAAAACTGTAGTTTTAACTTGGTTATTTTTAAGAATAAGATAGCTCTCTTTGGAGAGGTTTTAAAAAAAAGGAATTAGTAAAAAAAGAAACGAGCCTTACAGTAGTCGCATATGATGTGTAACATCTGACATGTTATCGTGGTAAATACGCAATAGTAACTTAAATCCTGAAAAAAAATTAATCGGCTATGATAGAAAATAATTTTTTATCGAATAATTATGAATAATGCAAATTTTATTTAATTAATACAAGGAGTAATGCAATTTTTTATCAAAAAAATTATTCTAGTTCAATTTGAGGAAGCGCGGAGACTTGTGATAACTATGGTGTAATAGCTAGCTGAGGCCTTCTCAGATAGGTCACATGGATGGGCCGTGAATATTCCGAGTGTGACGTCAAAAAACCCTCAGAGTTATTGCGATTTTAAAAAGTTTAAAATAGTTGAATAAAATTGTAGTGCATCGTATCTCATCAATGTATCGTACACCTCCTAATATGACGTAAAAATATCTAACCTCCAAATATCAAGACCCTAGCTCAATTCAACAGGGAGCAATATTTTTACCCAACCCCATAGGAATAACATGGGATATTTTAGTGCTGGAGCTCCCCTAGACCTACCAAAAGAGGGCTAAGTAGATAAATGGATGGGTCTCGCTTAGGGGAACCTGTGGTTCAAATCTCAAAGCAGAGACTCAAATGCATTCAAGATATTACAGATTTTAAAAAGTTTAATAAGTTTTAAAAAGTTTAAGACGTTGAAATAAAATACAAGGAATAACCCTATGAGCAAGAAATTCGGTGAGAATATTCAATGGAGGCAGATAGACCGAATGAGCTAGGTCCGAGTGGATTGAGAGGCTCAGGTGTGGCAAAATGCTGTCCAGGGTGTCGTGTCCTTGTACTTCTTAACCAAACAGATAGTATTATCGATCCCCCAATATCAACCCCAGATCATCCAATAAATGGCACCATAGGACTAGCATAGCATAAGGACCACCCCCTGCCCAAAACAGGTCATCATTAGTAAAATAACTATAAGGGGGGGGGACAGGCCAAGTCGATCGACACCACCGCTTGCGCTCATTGTTCAAATCCAATAGTGTGCGCTTCCCCGGTTTCCTGTTACGCATTCCCGTCCCTTTTCACGAAATCACTACCACAAATATCCAGCAACCGAGAGGAAAGATGTTACACATCAAAAAGCAAAAAAATTAAGATCTGAAATGATTTAATTTGCAAATTAAAAAGGAATTGAATTTTAATAACAGCCTTTATGTCAACAAAACTAAGTTAATTGGCAGGGAAGATACAAAGAGAAAAATAGCTGCCTTTTTTTTAAAAAAAAAAAAATGGGCTAAAACGTGGGTGACGATCTTTTCTGCTTAATGTGTTACAAACTAAATCTGCCAATTCACCAAATTAGTTGATACATTCTTTGATGACAACAGAAGCAAACTTTGTTTTTGGTAGCCATAGAATTGTAGTCCCGGTTTCGTTAAGAACCATTGAATTGAACAATTAAAGTGGATAACATAGAAGAAGACATCAGAGAGAGAGAGAGAGAGAGAGATTCATCATTCATTATGAGAGAATGCGTGCGGGAAGCATGATCTGTGGCACTCAGTTTTATACATTTTAAAATCCTAATTAAGAAACAAGAGTTATCTTATAATAAAAAGTAGCGGAAAGTTTTATAACACGTGTTTGACCTTTACGAAAATCTTGCAAATTGTTTTTGCTCTGTTTTCGTGAAAGAGATTATTGAACAAAACTAGCTTGATATGAAGAAAAAACTTTTTGTTAAAGCAAAATGAGAGTTTTATTTTGCTTATTTCTCTAATTTTTATAAAGATGCGCTTGGACAAATTTACTTTCTTAAGAGCAGCACGCGTGCAAATTCCTAAAAAAGTTGTTCGTTCAACGTTATATTTTTTTACTGTTGAAATTAAAAAGGGAAAGCTTTTGTGGAAGAGCGAGAATCTGTATAATTTGTCTTTATTTTTTTTATGAAATTTGCTGCTGGCATTTTAAAATAAAGCAAAGAAGAATTTTTTTAAAATGGCACGGCATTTTGTAAAACGGGAATTCATGTAATTTTTAACCCCTTTCTATCCCTAATAGTGTATTTTCTTGAAGTGAACAAACGATAGAAAAGAAAGCTAAGAATTTGCTACATTTGTACGAATATCATTTTTCGAAATAAATGAAAAAAGTTCAAATGTCTTCATAAACTTCAAGTCAAATTATTTTTATATCTCTGAGTGTAAAAACTCCCTTTAATTTCATCATAAATAACTTTTTAATTTTTATGGTTCTCTTCGTCAGGACTCGTGCTAAAATATTTAACTAGCTTTCCCACAAAACCGGGATTTAATCGCAATCGTATCTTGAAAGTGAATAGCTTGCATCTTTTTAAAGTAAGATTACTTCAGAAACTAACGAACGACAGCTTTCCACCAATCATAGCCTCCTTAAGAGAAAGTCACGCATGATTGACACTTCATGTAAATAGCCAGAGCTGTAAAAGCTCCTTCTCTTTGTCCCTTGTCTTTGTTTTGCCATGTTTAATTAGCTGCATGCTTTTATGTCTTCTTGTTTGCCTCCTGTTATGTCGAAACGCTATGTGTTCATCAGATAAAAATGTCTGTCTTGGAACCAATCATGCATTATTCCTTCAACAGCTGGAATTAGATCCCCTCAGCATGTACAAATAAATAAGATCACTCCTCACAGGGTCAAACAATCTTATCATATATATACAACATTACTGCTATTTGTAAATAATGCAACACCATGGAGGAATCATCAGAATTAAATGAAATTTAATGCACAAACGACTTGTATTAGTACAAATAAATGACGAAATTTTCAAAGCAAAAAAAAGTATTAAGTGTCCGAAATCAGTATTTGGTGCAGCCATCACGCTCTGCAATAAGTGCTACTATAGGACGTGGCATGGAGTCAAACAGATTTTGAATGTCAGCTTGTGGAAGAGAATTCCATACTTCTTGTATGCGCAGCAAAAGTTCGTCTTTTGAAGCTACAGGACTTGGATCACGAGCGAGACGCCGACCAACCAACCAAATCCCACACGTGCTAAATAGGCGACATATCAAGTGAATCAGCAGGCCAAGGAAGACGTTGCATGTGGTGGGCTGAACAGAAGTCTCGAACAATCTTTGCAACATGTGATAGTGCATTATCCTGCTGAAAAATAGCTCCAGGGATGCCTTGAAGGAAGGGAACGGCTTCGGGCTGTAGCACTTCATGGACTATTGTGCTGTTGCTATTGAGATTGCTCTCAATTCGTAGAAATTGGATCGTCTATGATACGAAATCAAATCCCAAACCATAACTCCGGGTGTTAGGCCACTATGCCATTCTATAACGAACTCTGGAAGGCAGAGTTCACCGACAAAGCGTCTAACATGAATGCGGTCATCATGGTCCGACAAATTGAAGCGTGATTCATCATAAAAGACAACTTGGTGACAATCAGCTTGCCAGGCTCTGTGCTCATCATCCTATTGCAGAAGCAGCCGTCGATGGTTTGCCATGAGGGGGATCCTGTATCAAAGCACCCTTGCACGCAATCCACGGTGCTGCAGGCGTCAACGAATTGATGAAGCCGACATTAGTACACCTGTAGCAGTAGACCAACGTACTGCCAACTGCCTGGAGGAAGCTGTACGGTCATTCACCGCTATGCGGAGCAGGCGTCGATCGTCGCGTGCTGACGTCAGCTTACGTCGTCCACTGCCATTTCTTTTAATTGTTCGGTGCTCGTTGGTCCACTGCTTCCAAACTCGCATCACTGTGGAACTGTTCCTCTGCACACGAGCTCCTATTGCGTGATAGGAAAATCCTCCTTCTCGAATGCCGATAATCCCCATCCCCCGCCCATCAAAATCTGTAAGTTGTTGGAATTTCTCCTTATTTCGTCGTGGAAACTTTAACTACTTAACCTGAAACTTTACTATTTTACGTAACGTTCTATAATTGATATTTGCTGCAAAGTTCATTTTATTCTGATGATTCCTTCATGGTGTTGCCTTCTTTAGAAACAACAGTGTATATAATTTATAATTAATTAAATTTTTGATTCTGCTAAATGTTTGTTGTTGCTATCCAGCTTCTTTCTGGTCGTTACTTTAAAAAATAATTTATAGTATGTTTCTTATTTCAGTTTAAACCTATAAGGTATGACAATTAAATATTCCCGGACTGCGCATGCCATAACCGTTAGGCTTGGTGTGAAGAAGTATAAATGGAGTATAATGGACCCTGATCCTTTTTTTGTGCTAGTAGCATGTTATTCCATCCCTTTCTCTATCAAGTTCAGTTTGTTTTTCTATCCTTGTTTGATTAAGACGTTTTGTTGAAGTGCCGCAATCATGATAAAAAAGTAAAAATCGAGATGCGCAAAAATTTGAAATTCCTCGTGAATTCTTTTTTTTAAAAAAACTGCAACTGAATGTTTAAATTTTTAAAAGAGTTGTTTGGAGATAATTGCACGTCACATGGCAAAATTTTGAATGGCACAACAATTTTCGGAAGATCGAAGGTTGTTGAAAATAATGGACGTTCTGCTCGATCTGTGACATAAATAACCGGTCCTGATCATCGTTTTTGTTCGATATTGATGGAATTATCATGATTGAATGGATACCTCAAGTTCAAACGCTAAAGCAGCAGTACGACATTAAGATCCTGAGAAAGCTTAGAGATAGAGTGAGAAAAAAAGAGCCAGATCAACAGCACGTTGATTTATTTTGCACCCAAGACAAGGTCCCAGTGCTCTCAGCACTCGCTGTGAAACAGTTCTTGCTCGACAGACGCATTACTGTGATCGAGCATCTATCGCACTCACCAGATCTCACACCATACGACTTCTACCTGTTTCTTAAAATGAAAAATGAATTGATGGGAACACATTTTCAGTCTGTAGAAGAGGTAAAGGCAAACACGGCAGGCTTATTGAATAATGGTGACATCGAATGAGCCACAGCACTGCTATGAAAGGGTGGAAAACTCACATACAGCAATGTATTGGTAGGGAAGGAGAGTATGTTGAAAGGAACTAAAAGATATATATGTGTGCATTGTTTCCAATATATCTATCTTTTAAGACTAGTCCACCGGGTATTTAATTATCATTGTTGTTTTCTTTCGTTCAGGATTTTGTTTTTGTCTCATAATATTTTGACAAACTCCAGTTTTTCCGTCCTGAAATATTAAGCCAAAAGATTGAATGCTGGCGCCTTAAGACATGCTTAACCCTGTCTTAAGTTGAGATTTTGTTTTCAGGAATTATACAGCAGTGGCGTAACGGAGAACATTTAGGCTCCCCCGCAAAGTCAAATTTTGGGCCCCTAAGTTGGATTTTACAAAGGGTAGGTGCTTGGCGGCAGCTGGGGTTTGGGCCCCCTAGAACCCTGGGCCCTCCCACTGTGCGGGGGTGTACGTTACGCTACTGTTATACAGTTTTATCTACAAATATTTCAGATAGGGTAATTTTGGTTATTGAAGTAATAATTTTTCTTCCTTGTAACCTCTGATAAGAGACACAGAATTCAGATCAAATTAACTTGATTACTTGTGTTATCGTTATTTCTTAGTAATTTGAGCCATGGCGACTACTCCTACTGTAAGGTCGTGTTTAAGTCATATTTTCTCGAATATAGGGCCTTCTGATAGTCAGGCGTTGGAATGGCGGTTACAATTTGACGCAAATACTTCTTTAACTCTAGGCGACAATTTTAGATTTGTTAGGCTTCTTACTTAATTTTTTGAATTCATTCCAAACGAAAGGAATTTGCTAAAAAGAATACAGAATGAAAACAGTTAAAAAGGATTTGGAGGGAGATAATGTCCCAGTATCGAGTCAAAGGTGCTGCGAAAAATTCAGCCAAGTATACCAATTTGGCTTCGAAACTCGGTATGACTTGGACAAAACTTTTTTTAAAAAATAAAAATTTAATATGAATAGACATTAAACAAAATTTTTGGGAAAATTTCCGTGTTAAAAGAAACAATGTTCTAATTTATTCATTTATTTTTGTTTCAGTAAGATTAATATTTTATTTATTTAGACTTGTGAAATGTAATCAGGCTTAGATATGTTGTGAATATAACAAAATTGTTTGCTGAAATCTAGATTGCATATATTATTTTTGTTTGTTACTTAAAGTAACGTTTACTTTAATGCACTACCACATGCGCTTACACTTCAATATACTGGCATTTTTTTTAAATCGAATTCATAAATTCAAAATGGAACGTAGATGGAAACCACCATAAGAATGTTAGAATTTTTTATTTTCTTGTCCCTGTGAGTGTTTTTCCCGATGTGAGATTTTTGTTGTTCTAATGTAACGCCCATGTAAAATATAAGTTTATCCAAACAAAATTTTAAATCCTAGTAAAAGGCATAAACATTTCAAGATTTCCATAATATTTTTGAAAACTTCGCTTCTACTTGAAAGAGCACGAGCTTCTTATCATTTCGATGAAACTGCAACAGTAAGAAAAAAGAACAACTTTTAAAAGATTGCAACGAATCCATCAGTTTCCTTACAACAAACATTTCAGTCAAAGCGCATTTAGTACTATTAGGTTTACGCACACACACAATGACCTCTCCTCAAATCACAACACTTCCTCCTTCTCTTCCGATGAAATGAGGCTCGGGAAAAGTTTCTATAGAACGCTACCTTCTTGAAAAGAAAAAGTTCCCGTTAATTTCAGATGGTAATGGTATTTCTTTAAGGTATTGTATGTATAGAAATTCCACGCCATTCCTTCAACCGCAACCGTGATGAGTTGGACCCACCAAGACCTTGTACATTCCTTTCCCAAGGCTAATCCACAACGAAGGAACAAAAAAGATTGATGTTTATGATAGCATCAACACTTGTAGGTAGAACTTCCGGAAACATGGCGTCCTATTAGATAGTCGGTTTAATGTTACTTACCTAATACACCGATTAATTGATAAACTTCTTTTGTTAGAAAGACAATATACCACAAGACGGGATTTTGGCCATTAATCCTTGCTATCAAAAGAATTAAAAATACCATTGATGTTTCTTTTTTTTCTTTTCTTTTGAGGATGAATCTGTAAGGTCTCGGTAGTTGTTTAATAATTGTGAGAAATAATTAAGTTTGGATTGGTAGCTTGATTCTTGGCTTTGCATTCACGGAGCTGTGTTTCTTTTCATCTATGTAACGGATCCTTGATGGTATTTATAGATAAAAGAAAGATCCTCATCAAAGTATAATCTAAAACTAAGGATGAAAGAAATGTGATATAATTTTCCGAAAAGAAAAAAATGTAATATTTCAGGAAATTACTAAATAGAATCAAGAAATTCAGTGAAGGGCAGTTATTTCTATTCATCTGAATTATAAAATTTAAGACACGGTCGAAAAGTCTTTTCTCGATAAACAATTTCAAGGTGTTCATCAGAGAAAAAGACATTCCTTAATTTTTATTTTCATCTCTGGGATCAGTAAAATGACATTTTAAATTACATAAAAAAATTTGTCGATGACTATTTAATGGTATATAAAAGCAAATTTTTTTGTCTTGTTTTTAGATTATAACAACAAATTTTTAAAACCGAATCGAAAACTATTACACTAATTATATTAATTAAAAAAAATCAATGTGTGAGTCTTTAAAGTTGGAGAATTATAATTCTTAATTCCTATACCCTGATAGAATTACAGAAAGCAAAATTTAAAATAAGTCGCTTAAGTTGAAGCAATGGTTGTTAGAAATTGAAGTTAATTTTAATTACCGTGAAAAAGACGTTTTATTAATTCATTGAACACTTAAAAGTGAGTGAATTTTCATTTAACCAAAATTTAAAAAATATATAAGCTATGTTTAGAATCAAAATATAATAATGAGTGAAAAAAAGCTGTGTGTGTAGCTCCTAAATTTGGGACTACCACACTTATTGAAATTTTTCATTTCTTTTCAAAAGATACATGCATAAAATTATTCTCCTTGTGTTTCATTCTTGTTTAAAATTTGCTTAAATTTTTTAGTTATGTTAGTACATTTTTTTTATGATCTAATTCAAGAATTTTAGTATTTTTATTTGAATCAATGTTATTTTATTAAATTCAACAATTGATCTCAGAATGAAAGTGTCGTTATCTATAAAAAAAAATTTTTATTCTAATTATAACAAAAAAAAAATATTTTTCTTAGGTCTTCAAAAGAAATTCGGAAATAGTTACGTGTCATATGCGTGTGAAATGTTTTCTTTTTAAAAGCGTATACGCTCAATTAACTTTGATAGCAACCTAATTTTAAGTAATTAAATTCTTCTTTCCATTTAAATTATGATGAGAGGGTAATGTTAAATCTTAACAAGGGACCTCGTAATTTATTACCGTGGAGGTGTTATTTGTCCTTGTAATTTTATAACCGCAACAGAGCTCCAAAAAGTTTGCCATGTCATTAAGAATAACAAATGTCTCTTACTGATGATGAATTAATATCATGATCGAAAAATAATTTGCTATCAGAGAATGGAAATCACCAAATAGAATTTAAGACGTACACAAATACAGGTTAAAAGATTATAAAATTAGCATTTTTATCCCATTTGATATAATGATACATCAGTTTTCATTTAATAATTTTTGTTAATAGTCAGCAAGATAATCAGTTGAAAAGATTTTTACGGGAAAAACGAAATCTGATGATTTAAAACTAGAAATGCATTGTATGTGATAAATTTTCGTGCACAGTTTCCGTTTCTAGAACGTCGAACTGCTAAGAAAACAACTCTAGAATAGAAAGGAAAAATAACTACCCACTGCATTCTAATTCGATGAATGACCTTGAAATGAGCCTTTTGTTAGTAGAAAGTGGAACACATTTTCACATTAGGATTGTGAGTTTATTTTCTATTGTTTGCCACTTTTCCCTCAGTTTACTTTTCTAGTCGGAGCGTTCTTTTCATTTAATCACTACAGCAGCGTCAATAGAATAAAACTGCCTAGAAAAGCCACCTCAACTCCATAAATGGACTTGTATTATCCTATCCTGAGATTAGTTTACTTTTTTCCCTTTTTAAACTGTGGAAACTGTGTAATTTTCCTCTGAAAATAACACATCTTCAATCAAGCACGAAATTCGATCCAGCTGTTATAACGTAAAAGTAGATATTAATTTTCCTTGTGACTAAAAATGTAGAAGATAAGTTGGATGTGCAAAGAAATTTTAGAACTTATTGATTTGGGAATAAGCATTATATAACAGCGAATTTTGAAATACATAAAATCTATAATATTTTGAAAAAGGGATTTTTTCTTAAGAAAGGAGAAAGGAAACCTATAGAGAGTGATATATCTTTGTCTTCCGTATTACAAGTGCAGACGTTCAATATTTGATGCATAGTTTTCCATTGTATACCTCTCATACATATTTTTAGTTGATTAACAGATGTTGTTTAGAGTAAAAAATAATTAATTTCAGTAAGTAAAAAATTTAACACCCTTAAGCAGCGTTACCTGTATCAAAGGACCTCTTTTTAGTGTGTGTGTGCTTGCTTGTAAGAAACTATTTCTCAATAGATCAATTATTAATTAAATCCCTGTTCATGTAATTAATTGAACGGAGATTTCTTCATTTGAATACACTTTTAAATGTTTTTATTAACCTTTTGAATTGTAATAATGAAGTGGTAGCACGTGATTGCAGTAAGCATGTGACCATGAATCACATGAATTTAGTCTATTTTCTTTGTCTACCTAAAACAACAAATCGCAGTTAATTTTCAACAAGTGAAACGTATAAAGCAAAAATTCATGAAGATTCCTGGGTATATTCTTAATCTAAAAAATAAAATCTATAAATTGGCGCACATTTTTTTTTATCCTTCTACTCTACCTCTCGACGTTTATGATAATAACATGTTATTAATGTTGTTCCTCAAAGCTACTTTTAAAATAATGTCTTTGAAGATAACAGGCATTGGGACGTCAAATGCAAAACAAGAACTCCCAAGGGATTCTGATTATCTTGTTCTATAAATACCAGTTTCGGTTAAAGACAAATAGCTACAATATATTATGCGCTTAAATATTTGACATTAACAGCGGTGACTCCTTCCGAATTCCCTATTAGTTTTTTAAGTAAAATATATCGATTTTACAATCTTTTAAACTGAGCAATTAGTTTAAAATACGATAACATTATGCACAGTCAGAAAAATGCCTTTTTATATTTTCAGTTTATAATGAATACTTTTTTCCCCTTTGCTTCGTAATAAATTATTTTTTTTTCCATTAAGAATATTAAGAAAAAGAGTTTTATAATTATGAATGCAGAAATTTGAGTTAATTTTTCATTATTTAGTTAATGTCAATTTATTTTATGACCTAGGAATTCCATGTGATGAACTCCTATGTAACTTTATACGAACTCGTATGTGTTTGCGAAAAAAAGTTAATTCTGGCGACTAAAAGTGATGAATTGTAGATATGAATAAATATCTGATGAAATTGCTTAGATGTGTAAATGAATCTTTTCATTTTTGTTATACAGATTAAAAACAATATGAAAATCTTTGAGTCAAACATGTGTTTCAAGTGTTCTTCATTACGAAATTCATAATTCTTTTTAATATTTGGAAAAATTCAAAAACAGTAAATAAAAACTACTCTAATTCTTTCTCTCCTCCCCACTCTCTCTCTCTCTCTCTCTTTCAATACCTTTTGCTAAGATAGAAACATAATAAATATGTGTTTATCATTAACTATTACTAAAACTGTTTCCTTAATGATAATTAATAACAAAAATATTTTTTTTTAGTTTAATATCTTTCCCAAAATTCAAAGCATGACATTTTACAATAGAATCATTACCAGAAAATATTAAAACTCATATAGTTTTTCTCAGATATACATGTATCTTTTTTTACATATACACAATATTTTTATGTTGTACTTACGTACGTTTATTAAATGTCATAACTAGAAAATTACTTTAATAAATAAAATTGTACCACTTCATGGACCAATTTCCCAAGCGAAAGGCATCGCCAATTCAAAAGATATCGTCAAATGCTGGATTGTTATTATTACTGTGTTCCAACATACGCGAAATCGATCTCCACTATTGACTGTTTAACGAGGCATTTGATAACGTCTTTTGATTTGACAAAATTGATCGATATTGACTATAAGTACAAATTTTAATTAAATGCGAGATAACAATATTGAAACTTTCGAAACAGGCTTAGTTAAAAAGAGTTAAAAAAAGTATTGTTCAGATATATAACCATGGAATATTTATTCCCACAGATTATAATTTATAGACCAATTTTGTAATTCAGTTTCTATAGAGTTAACTTTTAATAGAAAGCAAAATTTAGTTGGCATGATAGCATATCTTAATATATTAACACTCATTCGTAAGCTTCACTTGTATGTAATGGAATCTTTGAACTCAATATTTTTACCCACTTTAAAAGGTTAGATTAATTCGAAATTGTGCTCACTTGTTCAAGACCGATGACAAACAATAATTTAGTAATTTGTCATTGTCCCGATCAGGATTAACAACTTTTCAGATCCCATCCCACATCGCGATGATTTCAGATCCATTTCAGATTTGGTGACTAAAGAATTCAGTTACAACATAGTTTGTTTAACTATAAAAGAGTGTTTTTTAGTTTTTTTGAACTATAACTTATTTTTCTTATACAATTCTAAATGGACTAAATCAAAAGGAATGAATTTTAAACGTTTACAATTCGTACACGGAGAGGAAGCTCCATCTGGTGTAAATATATTCAGAAGCTTTACACTTTTGTAGTTTCGTAAAAATTCTCTTAGAGTTGAAAAAATACTCTGGAAGAAACTTTTTGCCAAGTCGCAGAAAATGTATCGATGCTAGAAATAATTATCAATAATAAATAATGCATTTATCAAATAATACAGGAAGAAGCTTAAACGGGATTCGCCACTTCCCATAAAATTACAGTGTATCAAGAACTGGGTATGAAAACATCAGTTTAACATCCGGGTTCTCCGTAATTTAAGGTATCCGACTAAGTTTGGAACCGTAATTTTGCAAAAGCGTATAAATGAATAATTTTTACATATTTAGTGTCACTCCAATTATAACACATTTAAAATTGTTTTGATAATATACAAAACAAAAGCATTAAAGTGCAATTTTTAAATAAAAATGGAAAAAAAAAGTTTTACATTTTCAAAATATTCTCCTTTTGCTTGTATGGAAAAGCTTCTATTGTAATAATATTTTGCTTATATACATCGGAACTCTTCTGCAGAGCTAGAACTAGGATTTTAAAAATTCACATTATTTTCTAAGTAACGATTTCCACACACATAGAAATAATAAAGGGTGTTTTTTGTTAAAATTTCTCTATTCTGATATACTAAGAAATGAATAGAAAATTCCACTTCTAAGTTAAACATTTTAAAACCTCTAGTTAGACTATAGAAAAAGGCAACTATACTATTTTAGAGTATTTTCCATATAAAAGGAGAATGGTTCTCTCAAAGAGCATTTTATTCATTTTTGCAAAGTTGACTGTTGTAATTTTATTATAATAATATTATGAAAATTATTTGATATGTATATTCTAATTATATATAAAAATATACCCTTTCATCGCTCGAATTGAAAAATTAAACAATACAGAGTGAAAGATAAATAAGAACTGAATTTTGAGTAATGCAGTTAAACAAAACAAAAAGTTTTCCATATCCCCTGAACAAAATTATTTGTTTAATTTTAGGTCCAGTCTAAGCTGATAAAGGATTTTTATGTATATACTCGTAACTTCTCTTATGGGTCGATTTTGAAAACCTAAGCTGATTTCTGTTCAGCAAAGTAACACATTATAAATCTTATGTGATGAACACTAAAAATTAAATAATTTATATCTGGCTATGTCATACCTAATACGCTTTTCTATTGTAACTTATATTTTTATGTTAATTGTAATGATTGCAACAGCCCTCTACTTACAATGACGATTCAATGAAACATAGGTGTGGCGATAGAGTTAATGGCATAGATTTTGCAACCAGTTGGAACGGTTAATGAACGGTGCAAGTTGATATGCCAGCGCCATCTGGTGAGCTGCAAAGAGGATAGCACAAAACTGTCTCCACAAAAAAATACATATCGTGCCGATGATCATAGAGATCAATTGAAAGGTGTTGGAGTGAAGCGAGGCCATATATACAAACAACCCTTTATATATCGAGACATATATATATAGATAGATAGATAGATATATAAAATATTCATTTATATGCTTATTGAAAATCATAGCTCCGAACACAATCAGATTCTTTTAAAAATCCCTGGTATTACATCTGTGCAATAAAATTCATTAAATTTTATTTAAAATAAAACTGTCTGGTAAAAATCTTAATTCTACAATTTATAAAGCGCATCTATGCTTAACTCTATTAAAACATTCAAGGACATAATCCATTTGTCAAGAATGAATGTCTGTCTGCTGGATTTCCAAATGATAAAAATTAAACCCCGTAAGATCTTGTTTAATTGATAAAACTTCTCAAGAAGTTAATTAGATGCGTTTCGGAAGCAATAAAATATTGTTGTCCTTGATGGACGGACAATGTACTAACCTACAGTTTTCGAAAATAACGTTTCTTTTGGAAAATGATCTATACATTTCCTTCAAAAGGGCATCAGGTGGTAGCGGTTTGTAAATGCGTAGGAAGTTAGAGTGAAAAACGCAAAGAGATCTCTCAAGAAACGTTCCAAAAATGGGTTCGAAACGTCTTTCTCTGATATCTTGGAAAGAAAATAATTGACGAGTACTTTGAAGGGAAGTGTAAATTTTCTAACTTTATATTATTAATCAATAGTCTACACACACATACACAAGTTTTCTTATTTCATATCTTCAGCATAAAAAATGGAGGTTAGGAGTGGTCATAATCAGGAACTTATGGCTGGTATTAATTTGTCAAATCTTGGATTTAAATCCTCGTGCCATTGAAGACCCGTTGTGTAGAAAAGCTGATGCACGTTCAATTTGTCGGGCTCAAACCCGAACGTTAGCTTGGAAGAAAAGTGAGGAAAGTAGCTTGCTGATAAGGCACCGTCCTCGTCCTGACCAGTTCAAACAAGGTCCTCTCAATAGCCTCGTGTTGTTTTCGGTTCATTTTATTTTAAACTGTATCATACTGTGAAGTAACATAAGGGACGTTGGCGACGGATCTCGTTATTTTGAGCAAAGGCTAAGTGACGAAGACGACCGCTTCGACCGCTGTCTCCTAACCTACCCACCACGTGAACGTTAGGGCTTTGAGCCTCGACAGATTGTAAATCAGACACTACACAAGGGACTTCTTGACTGACTCGAACCCGTGCCTCTCCCAAGCAGCGCCATAAGTTCGAGACGCGCCCACAAATGTTACTTCAAAGGATAACGCTAAGAAAAGAAACAACTATGCGAAGAATGTACTGATGAGTGCCAACACTATTATAGATAATGACTTATATTGCACTATGAACAAACTTTTCAGTTAAGATGATGTTTAATTTTTAAATGTCGGTGAAATTTATGAAGAGATAAAGGGGGTCTGGATTGACTTGTGTTATGATTTGAAAAAAGATTTTTTGTTAGATATTTCTGTAGTTACATTAAGAATATCTCTTCCAAGAAATATCACGAATTTTATTAAATGCTTGGGGAAAAAATCGTTAATGAACTTAGAGTAGGTTTTAATCTATCTATTTTTAAATAAGTGAAAATATCATTTATGCTTGATTATTGATTCATTGACAAATATTCAGTTCACATTATATCAATATCATTTCTCCATATTTCAACATAGTAATGTTTAAACAATAAAACAA
The DNA here is from genome assembly GCA_019973975.1 of Trichonephila clavata. Taxonomy (NCBI): domain Eukaryota; kingdom Metazoa; phylum Arthropoda; class Arachnida; order Araneae; family Nephilidae; genus Trichonephila; species Trichonephila clavata. The sequence goes on along the minus strand of BMAO01032308.1, from coordinate 29,305 downwards.
CACCAGGAATGGAAAAATATTGAGGCATAAAATCGGTTAAAGGTAATGGTAGGGGGCGGCGATTACAATTTCTTGTGGCATCAAAATCGATTAATACTTACTTCGCCAGCGATAGGTGTCCGGTAAGCAGAATGATTCGTTATCTCATATATCTAAAAGCATAAATCAAGCCCCACTCTATATTACACTTGACATAAATCTATTCATGAGTTAAATTTTTATAATTAATAGGAACATGTGATCCTTGAGCATGTAAGTAACTCGGTAAAACTGTGAGACCTGTAGTCAGTGGTCTTTGCTCAAAGTGGGACTATGAAATAAAATTGGTTTAACAGAGTATTATATAGTAAATGTAGGTCAGGTTTATTAGCGGTGATTATTTCATTTATTGGTATTTCGTATTAACGTCACCGCACCAAAACTTCCGCAATGTTACAAAACAAAGATCTTATATGTTTATTTGGAAGGGGAGAATCAAGATTTTGATAGAAAATGACGCAATTCGCGTGGCGAAAGTTTTGCTGCGGTGGTATTCACAGAGTTCCAATTTTTGGAATCAAGAATTTCATCTCAATATCTGAAAGAAAACAGGACTTCCACCATATCAAAAATTACTTCAAGATATATTTTTTTTCATAGTAACGTATTATCGCAGCCTAAGGCGACTTATATGAAACAAGCCTGGTAGCCAATTCAGCGTGTACGACACAAGGAAATCAGGTTCAATTTTGGATTCACTAATAAGTTATCAGTTTCATGATAATACGTAAATACAGTTTTTAGATACAAAAAAATTTCTGAAGTTTAAAAGTCTAAAAAGGTTTGGAATGATAAATCACTTGGTTTTATACTAGCTGCCGTTACTTCCTTTTCCACGAGTCATTATTTAAAATAAAATTCATGGTACTTACGTGCTATCGTGACATTTCATAAATAAAATAAAATGACTGCCAAAATCCTTTATTTCATGCAGAGTTCTGAATTTAAAATAAGCATCACTAATCAATGAAAACTACGCATCGGAAAAGTCATGGTTTTACATTATTTATGGTCATGGTAAACACAATGACGGAAAAGACTTCGTTGTGCTCTTCAATGTGTTGCTGGGTTGTGTATGTGAGCTTCGTGGTCTCTATAACCAAAAAATAATAATAAAACAACCCCATCTTTGATGGAAAATATACAATAAAAGGCACAGTGAGGTAAAAATCCTAATTTAGTCACAGTTTAGTGACAAATTGATCCAACAGATCGCTTTTTGGTATCGAACCAATCCAATATGAGTAGTAATTTGCTAAGTTGGTGAAAAATATAGTATCAAAGTAGGATCCGAACACACAAGATATGTACAGTTTTAAACAGGATAAGAACTTTTGAAAATTTAACATTAATTAATTCGAACATCTAAAACAATTATTCGAGTCAATTTTCTTTAAAAGTAAAGTGAGAAAGAAATTAAAACGTTAACATTTTTAAATTGAGGTAAAAAAAATTATCTTACTTGCGTAAACAAATCAGAGATTTACGTCATATCACCCAAGCTGTGTGAAGCACATTTTCAGAATTAAATTAAACAAATTCTGACGCAAATTTTTGAAAGAATTTCGCATTTAGTAACGTTTCAATAAAACAAAGAAATTTTACCTAGTCAATTTAAAAATATTTTTCCTATATTTCCGTAGTAATATACGTTAAGATGGTTTGAAAATAATGTCGATATAAAAATTGCACAAACATTGTATTATATTGTATTTTTATAAGCTATATTATATATTATATTTAAACTATATTATATATCATATTTAAATAGCATTTAAAGACATATCATTTTATGCTAGGTATTATATTCTTATCTCGAAAATCATTATAAATGTATATTGTTGTATAAAATATTCTTGGCTAATGAACTCATTAATTGAATTTCTTAAATAATAACATACCAAAAAGTTTGATGTAAAAATCTTCTCATTATCTTATCTAAAAATTTCAAACTTTTTCTGCTTAACCGAGGTACCAGCATTGAGCCATTTTCGTTAATTAAGAACACAGCCCTCTTGTGCCGTTTGAAGTACGAAGCTAATAATCAATCAAACTAATTAAGAATGTTTTTACTGTTGTTATTTTTTTAATTAACCTTCTGACGTTTAATATGTATGAGAGCACTCATTTGTAAAGGCAACTGAAAGTGAAGCGTTTAAAGACCTTTTACATCAACAATGTTTTACAATATAAATTTTAAACTGTTAGTTATGTGAATCCTATACTGGTTTGTGATCAGCGTGATTTTATTGCTATCAATGCTGACTAAATTTTTATATATACTTCAACTTTCTCTTTAAAATTCTTTTTCTTTTCTTCTACTAAAACACGAAAATCATCTCACTTTTCTCTTGTGTGTTTGTGTGAATGAAAATTAAAATTTCGTCCGATCGTGAATTACATACCCAATCGAGACAGGCTCCCTCAAAGCTTGACTACTAAACGGACCCTCAAGTAAAACAGGATTTATACATTTGTCTTTAAAATTATAATATTTTCTATTTTGGATTTCTTGAAAAGACTTCACTTACCACTAGGGGTGCACGAACCTTTTATATAATGAATATCAACTTTAGAAAGTACTACAAAACTCAGTTGGCCATCGAGGGTGTTATATTCTGGATATAATAAAAAGAACAAATGTAACGTTTCTTCAGTAATATGTGATTCTTCAAACGTCTTTCTAGAAAAGTATTTCGTATTAACAGAGATTTTTTAAATCTTTTAAATTCACTACTCATAGACAAACGAGATGTGCTAAAAAATGTCCGACCCTCTTAACTCTTCTTTTAGAACTCTCAGTTGCTACATATTTCTCCCAAAGATTCTGGTTATCAGTTGTATACTACTGTTTATAAGTAAAGTTTCATTTTTGGTATTTGCTTTGCCAAATGCTAAAATGTGAGTAAACGTTTTGTTTTGTCAAAAATGAAATATCGACGAAGTTCACTTACACCTTTTTCTTCAATGGGGTCTGCGGAGACTAACCACGGTAGCCACTTCATGGTCTTAGAATCATGAAGGCTATTCCTGAACACAATTCGTACCTGACATATATTCCCTTTTTAATTGATTGTAAAATTCTTGAAAATGTAAGTGGTACTATAATACTTTTTCTCCCCTCTCTCTAATACTTTTATCCTAATTTAATTAATATTTTTCTTCTTTTTAAATTTTTATATTACAGTAACTTCTGTAAATATGCTATCTTTATCAGCCGCCTTCAAGAGCAGAGATATATATATCTGTTAACCCCCAACTCTCATGCTTGAGTTTCGTGCAACAGTGGATTATGTTCCAAGAACTTAGACGTGTCTATTATCATCGTACTATAAAGCAACGCGAGGCTATTGGAGAAGAACTTCGTGTTTGTGAACCATCAACGAGTGAGTAAGACCACACCTGAGCTGGCTCCGTAGACGGAAGTCTATGAGCCTCCACAGATTTAACGTACATCATCCTCTCTAATCAGAGGGTCTTCAGTGGCACTAGGACTCGACTCGTGCACTCAGTGAATCCATACCATATGGCTACAGTGAGTCACACGAATTTAAGGCCAATGCTGCAGTCGAGTTGTGGATTCTGACTGGATTGCTGTCTGCGTCATGTAATGGGGTAGTGCCCAGGGGAAGTTGTCAAGGTTCATTGTCCCATTCTAGGTGTTGTGAAATTTAGGGAGCATGAGAAAAGCTCAGGTTCTTCTCTCTGACGTACCAAACATTGCCAATATCTCGGGCTGCTCTTCGTGTGTGGCGTCAATGGCAATCATTCAACGTGATACTCTTTCCAGCCTTTCGATTCGCCCACAAACTATACCATTCTCTTTTAAGCAGCATTATTTTCTTGCAAAATCCTCCAATATTCTCTTCAATCCGGCACTGTTTTCTTTTCCCAGGTCTTTATTTTCACATTGTTGGAAGCATGTGAGATTGAGACAGAGTGCGGCAGCACCACAATGACAAAGCCACGATTTCGGGATGAAATTGCTTGGGAAACAGAGTGGAGAGCAGGAGGTAAGATGACTGGAAAGTCTGGTGTCTCTCTTTTTTTTCTTATTATCTCAACTGGTTTAGAGTGACTGACTGAGTCCGATGTACGTAGTTAATGAGTCTTCTCTTTCGCAGACACTAACCTTAAAATTACCCAACATATCCCAGGGGTGTAGGAAAAATGAAAAATTGAATCAAGTAGTATGACAAGCATATGTTTAAATTAACAGTGTTGCTTATTCTTTGTTTTTCTTTATTAGAAATGATGTTGTTACGTCATTAATGAGTTTTACTATTTTTATTTACATTTTATCAGCTAAATGAAGATACAAGGAAGTTTTCACTAGACAAAGCGCTCAAAAATTTGTTGGTAAATTTAAAGTCAATAAATAAGTCTAGCTGTCAAAACTAAATGAATTTTTTTCTGTGTTTTATAAAAGTACCAGAAAGATATTTGGATGGTAAACAAGTACGTAATATATAAAAAAAATTAAGTCAATTCCCACTTTGAATGGATGAATAGAAAGTATTTTATTAATCGTTGAAAATTTAAACAAGATATAATAATGTATGGGAAAGTGAACTAATTGTAGGAATTGAAAAGAGCATGATTCGTTGTTGTAACAATGCACAGTTTAATGAGTTGGCTGAAAACGGTTTCGGCACTAACTTTGTCACTGTTTTAAGTTACACTGTTACAACAATGGAGACTAATTAGTAATGAACTAATGGAGACTGTTACAGAATGTTTCCTAAATAAATTTAAAAGAATCAGAGTAATAAATGGATACCTGTATGTGTGTTTGAGGGTCGGGAATTAATATAAAAGCAGACATTTTCCGTTGCGTTTGAAATTCCACAAATTAAAATTTAAAGTATTTGCAGTACCTTTCGATTTTACAGCTATATGTGTCCAATTCTTTAGACAAATAGTGGTAGGGATAAATGTTTCATGAAAATATTTATTGAAGCTACTATCAATATATAGTGACAGTTCTGTAAATAATATCTTAGTAGCTTTGGTTTCATTTCTAATGGTAAGCGTTCAAAAGTGGTTGTACCTTCACTTTTGATAGTCAGTTTGTTATGCGCTATCTGGCACATTCTCTCTTGAAGTTAATTTGGTGTTTTCTTTGCCTTTATTACAAGTTTTAACTACTACCTTCATTAGAAATGATATATTAATGAGATTTATAAAATAATGGTTGAAGTAGAGTTAGGGAGGAGGATAGTATCAGGGAATATATCTCATTGTGTAGAGCTGTGACAGTTGGTCAGCATTATGATTCTAGTGTTCTTTTACGAGGAGACAATCTTTTAATAGCTTAGCTTATTATATCTGCATATTGGGATTTTCTGTGTTCTAGTCGGTCTTCATCCCTACAAATCCTGTCAGATAAGTTTCATGGCTTGAATTTTTTTATTTTTTTTGCGTGCATAGATCTTCCCACATATATTTATAGTTACTTGATTAATAAATTATTTTGGTTAAGCTATGATTTGGTAGTTGTTATAATAATGCGTCGGTGCAGGATCACGAGATTTTCGAAATAGGTCTTCGATTAACCAACACTAGGTACTCTACAAGTCCTTACATCGTCAGTTATGTAAAAACTTTGGAGGGGTCAGCGCCTGATTAGTTCCATTCTTGGGCCCGAGAGCACAGAAGAGATCAGTCCTTGTGTCACTGGCAGATCGAAATTTAAGAGAAAATCCGATTATCCTTATCAACCATGCGACCAACAACACCGACCCCATGAGTTATGATCCTGATATTAGGTTATCGCCACAAAGGAGGTGAAATCTAATTAGCTTAGTGAAAAGATTCAATTCTACAAAACTAGGGAGTTTCCTGAAAGATTCATACGTTATAAAAATGTTTATTTTCATTTCGTAAATGATTACCAACAATGCTATCATGTGATTATTAACAGAGGATAATTATCATTTATATTCATTAGCTTATCATCTTCTAAACAATTCAAATCTCAAAAGCATACTACTCGAAGTTTAAATAATAAATAAAGAGCCATAATAACCCTATAGTAATTTTGGTCAACTTTCAATACTCATATCTTGTATAATTTTAGGGATATTTTGCGAAGTGTAAATGTAATTGTTCCTGCGCTTTCAGATTCATTTAAGAACGAAATATTCCCTAAAGCAGTACATTTTAGGATATTAGATGTACATGTATTTTTAAAATCATTTTTCGATTGCATTTTATGGAATTCTGAAAATGTACTTTTCTAATTTTCTACGTACACTAAGTGGGCAAAATTTCTCCATTTAACATGTAAGGCAGTTATTAACCTGAACTGTATCGAATAATTGTGAACTGTTGCCTATCGAGAAAAATTAATCGATTCAGTTTGATTTGATTAAATTAAAAATCAATGTTTTCTAGAAATCAAGATTTACGTAAATACTTATATTACGCTACAACCTAATAGAAATAAACAGCAGTTAGAATAATTTCTAATTGTAAACAATCTAGTTGTATAATAAATTTATCTTCCTATTTGTTGCTTGCATCTCCAAAAAAATTTTTAACAGAGATACTGAGCGATTAGTTGTGGTGCAGGGATTCAGGCACTAATTCTTTTACACATTTTTTTGTGGGATTGATAAAAATCGTCAAACCAGTAGAATAATTTACCAAAGAAATTTAAACTACCTAATTTCAAGGGCTTCAAATTATTCTACATACTTTCAGAAAATCGACTAACTGTTTAAGAGTCAAAGTGTGCGTGTTTAATGGACACAATCACAAACATTTACTAACATTATAGTAAAGATACTTTCAGGCATAATTGTCATATTTTGTTCTGTTAGACATTTGGAAAAGATTCGCACAGAAATTTATTTTAGGATCCGAATTCTTATGGTGTCCTTAAGTTTTTCCAACCCCGCACCATGATCTCAAGTAAATAAACGGATTCGAACCCGACCTTTTTGCGAGTTTCGTGATTTGGGGTTGGCAACAACTACAATGCAAATTTAACTTTTTTATACTTACTCGTGTAAGTATTAAAGAGACCGAAGTTGGTTGGATATGATCGTCGGTTTCAGACGGAATGTGAGAAGTGATTAAGCTCTTCGACTGAAGATATATAAGACGTATGCAACTGGTTTGTTGCTTCGCTTTTTTTTAGATGCTTTGATTAGTTCTATTAGATGTTAGAAAGTTGAAGGAAAGGTTCGAATCGGTTGACCGAAGTCTGGTAATGTTATTTTTCTGAGAACTATGTTTTTAACATTCATCTTATTATTTTGATTGCTCCAGTAACGAACACATTGACTTTATCCTTATTTAAACAATAAAAGATATATTTAATGAAACTGCTTTCCTATTATGCCTCCTCGACATAAAATTTCTCTGTCAAACTTTGCTAAAGTTTGGGTTAGTTTACCCTGAAGAATATATCATGTTCAGGTTATTGTAGTTTTATTGTCCTTGTGGATGATCGACAAATAGCATGTTGAACTTTTTCTTACTTGTGTCTTTTTGACAGGGTTGTGTCTTGTGGTTCACTTGTGGGTTCATATCCTTTTTGATGAAGTTCTTTAAAATCTTCCTTCCTAATGTTTCATGTTCATCTTTTTTCTCAAATTTTATCATAATTAATCTCCATTATTACATCAGGTTCTTCCCTTGCTTGATCAATTTCTTTTTCCGAAATTTCAACTTTATCCAATAAAAATCACAGATGCTCATTTCTTTTTTATGTTTTGATCATTTACATTTATAAACCATAATGAGTCGTACAACACAGCAATCAAATGTCGTTCACAGGGAAAAATTGTAGCTTGTTCATACAAAATATTTTGGAACAAAAGTGGTTACGCGGGAGACTCGGTAGACCCAAATATTTTAGATCGTAAAAAAAATGTTTGTCATTTCCCAAAAAGAGGAAAATATGTGACAAATACATTTTAGTTCTCATGAAGACTGTTATATAGGAAGATACTGGCGCGGTCATTGGTAACAAATAAATAGTTTTCACAGAATTAAAGATTTCGTGAGACTGGGGTGACTCTGCGTCCCACGTGACCGCCTCCGGGTTAAAATGAATTTTCTTAATTTTGTAATATAGCTTTGATTGTATTTCAGTTATAATTTTTTTAACAACTGCACAAATAAAACCTCTAAAAATTAAGAAGAAATAAATATCCGTGGATAATTCAACTATAAGAATAATGAAAACTGTGCTAATTGTGATGATACGATGCTACGTATAATTAAAGGGTTAAACGACGTGACATTGAAAATGCGACACCAAGAAGGAGTGGTCAGGATGTTAAGAAATTCTACAAACAGAAGAGTCAGTAACGAATAATAAGTGACATTTTTTTTAAAGGCACAAAGCGTGAACGACTTTCAGCGCAGTAGGTTGAGGGACTACCGTAAACAGCGATTTACGACGCAACACATCAAGGTACAGAGTCATTAATACAGATGGTATTTAAAGATCACTTTCCATTCCCTGTCATCCTTTTGTCACAGTTCATCTTCTGAACATGGTGGTGACAGAGCATGCAAGTGACATCTAATCTCATACCAGGTATGTGTGAATGGAGAAAGATCAGAGAAGTGTCTGTACATCTAGTACAGCTCGTTAGTTGGTGTATACAGTGTGCTATAGGCTTTATCTTGATGGTAAATGGCACTAAGTGCACCCACTCCCAAAAGAAAAGGAATGTCACCGGTCTCAAATCCTCATTTTACATTGTCGCTCGGTGGGGTACTCTATAGATGTGGCCAAATCTAACCTGTCATCAAGTTAGTACCAAATTTGAGCACAGTCACTATCATTGGCGTGGCTTACCTGAAAATTTGACCCCTAGCCATTCCGTCATCCGCATCACTCTAGGCTGGATAATGACTTCTGGTGGCTCTGGACCACTAGAAGTCATAATACTTCTAGTGGCCCAGGGGTAGCCTTAATACTTCTGGTTGCTCTGGGCACCTATGCACAAGTACGCCCCGCTTGAGTACTTGAGCCCACTGCTTTTATACATAGTGTACGCTGACAAATACTCTTATAAACGGTAATCCGTAACAAATAAATTTGCGTGATTCACAATCTCACAAATCTGTAGGCACAAACCTACTCGACCTCTTCCTTTCAACTAAATGAGTAATAATAGTATATGATGGTAGGCTTATGTCTAGACGTCGACGACGAACATGTCACAATGTTTTCTAACCAATATTGCGAGTTGGCATATATTTTTAAGTTCTTGGTTGTTGTTTTTTTTGGAAAATATATACGTGAATTACATTTGATGAATAAAGTTATTTAGATCATATTTTTGAAGCCAAGTCGAGAATGAGAAGGGCCCTGGGTGAGTGAATGAATATTAAAGTCACACTGTTCAGTAACCGAGGGCTTTTGGCGACTGACCTCGTTATTTGAACTATGATCAAATGACGATGACAACACCTGAGCTGGCACACACCCTCTCTCCTAACTAACACACCACACCAACGGGACGAGCCCTGGGACAGGGTCGAGTTGGCTGTGCCTTAAAACGTCCTTGAACCGGGTACCGTTGTGAATGGATTCATCTAATTTGTGTGATCAATGACATTCTTCATTACGGATACTATGAGTGTAGGCCTCTGGCAATTAATTGACATGTAATATATCTGGTCATAAATGAGAACATTAATGGCGTTCTGCACATTCTGCAAAATGGAGGCAGAAGTGGCTTGTTGACTGCCAATTTTTGATTGCATCGATTCACGTCGTTCTTACCACACCGGCACTTCCCAAATTTGCCCTAATTCTTTGGTCCAGCCATCTTTGCCAGAAACAATGCACCATCAGGTTCGATTTAATGCATATGCCAACTTGCTTTTCTTAGTCTAATCAATATGCTCCTCGTAAAATTGCCTGTCTACTGGAAATATCTCCGTTGGCGGAGGCTTGTCATACTCTCTCATTACACGTGTACATAATACTGTATTATTTAAAGCATTGACTCTCCTAATTATGCTAAAAATAAGGTAAAGTTGACGAAAATGATTTTTGGCAAGAATATATAAAATGACGGCAACGCTTTTTCCTCGAACTGTACTATTTCATTTTTCTGAATCAGTTTGTGAATTACTTTTATTACATGCAGGGAGATTCTAAAATCATGGGACAAACTTTGAGGGGTGATGGAGCTCACTAAAACGAAGAGTTTTTGTTTGGGAATATATGGCAGGAAAAGTTCCACGTTGTGGCACAAACAGAAAAAATAACACATTAACAGCAACATAAAATGTTCATTAGCAACATACTTAACAAGTAATTCTATACTAACAATGTTAAAACAGTTTTAGTAATGACATCCATCAACAGTCATGTTAACGACCTTTATGACGTGATTGGCTGACAATATTGGAGATAGTTGAAGGCGGCAAAGCGGTGTGCCAATGATCAGCTGCATCACCAAAATTGGCATTTACGCTTGAGATTTCGGTCGTTAAGGGTGATTTTACTTTTTGATAAAAGGCAGACATGCATCTAATATACGCTGCTGCTAATGGTAACAGCAGAACAGCACTAAGAAGTATCAGAAACGCTTTCCAAGTAGATGCATGCAGAACCACAAAATGTTTCAGTGATTACATTGACAGCTATGCAAAAATGGTTCATTTATCGCCAATACTGATGGAAGGGGTAGATCAAAGATTGTACGACAAACACACCTGGAAGAAGTCATCTTGGACCATGTGGAAGAAACACCCATCACAAGTACAAAATCTGCAGCATGTCGTCTACATGTCAGTCAACCAACCGTTTGAATAGTTTTACACCAAGAATTCTTACACCCATTCCGCAGACAAAGAGTTCAAGCTTTGCATTACCCTCTACACATAGCTTACTGTCACTAGTTCTCGCGAGCGGAAGAGTACATTGCAGTCGGCATTTCCAGTCCATGTACTATTCGTAGATGAAGCGGCTAGAAACACTCGAAGATGTTTTTAATACCCACAATTCTCATGGTTGGGCAACAAAAAATCCACACGCCACTCGTCTACACATGCATTCCAAAAACACTTCTCTGTGATTGTTTGGTGGGTATTGTGAATGATTACCTCATAGGCCCATATCTCTTACCAACCCAACCCAATAACCGTTGCAAAAAAAACTCCAATTGTTATTCGCAACCAAATGTAGTTTCAATGGAATGTGATTCAAATACCAATCAATTTCAGTATGGAAGTCCGCAATCACCTGGATGCTATTTTTAGGATACGCTGGATTGGGCGTGGTGGTCAAATCCTAACGCGTCTCGATTTTTTCCTATGGGGCATTTTTACGAGACTCCAGTTGACTCCGTTGAAGAAATCGTCACTCGACTATCTTCTGCAAGCGTGCGTAAAATACCCGGCGTACCTGAATCTGTTTGCCAATCATTCCAACGACGCTGCCAAGCTTGCATTACTATCGGTGATACGAATTTTGAGCATTTATTATAAACATTGTTGTAAAAAAGGCATTTAGCGAGGACGTTGTAAATAAACGACGACGTTTCAGTGTTTTTCAGTTTAACCATTGTTTTTTCTGCTTGTGCCTCAAAGCGGCACTTCCGCCCATATATTTCTACATAAAAATTGCTTGTTTTAGTGAGTTCTACCACCCCTCAAAGTCCCAAGGTTTTAGAATCCCCCGGTATGAATCATTATGATAAATAATAAATAAATTATTATTATGGATTATTGGTACTTACATGTCATACCATCTACCAATTTCATCTAACAAAAAAAAGACATCTGCAATTCAAAATATATCGTCAAATGCAGTCATCGTAAGTACTATAGTGTTCGAACGTGCGTGGGAACGGTTTCCACTCTTGGCTACATGTGCCGTGTTATTTGGCCACGTCTTTTAATTCGAGAAATTGGTTGACTGTATAATACATAAGTACCAAATTACTTTATTATGTAACACTAATTAATGTATAAATCACTAAGTCACAAACCATTAAAATTCCGTACATTTCATCTCAAACCATTAAAATTCATATATATATATATCAAAATTTCGATTTAAAAATAACTATATATACACAACAAAGAATAATGCATTTGATTCCAATTTTTTATTGCTTATATTCAAATATTTTTGTGATGTATGAATAACCATTCCTCTACATAACATTTACGATTGATTTATAATATTATTTTTGATTGCAAGAGCGTGATCAATCTTTAGTTGATCTTTAATGTACATTATAAAAATGTGCTTGCGCAGGTTTTCCCTAGAGTCTTTACGTGATGTATCTCAAAGAACATGCATTTCCAAATGTCAGCATTTTATGCATACACTTGATAAACTATTTCATATCTTATGCATTTGTATCTTTTTAAAATAATATAGAGAAGCAGAGAGAGATTAATCGAGAAGTTGAAAATCATGTTTAGGTGTTGAAAATATTATATACAATACTAGTATATATTCATTAAACAAAACAAATAAAATTATTTCTTCATAAATAAATATTTGTTTTCTTTCAAACTTCATCTACAAATATTGAAATCATTTCTCATGTTCGCTTCTAAAAATCATTTGTTGCCAAAATATTTGAATTCTGACGGAAAATTAAATGTTGCCTCGTAGATATAGGCTTCATTTTTCAAAATTTAATTATTAAATCAAAAGGGTTGAATCCTTTCAAGCTTTAATAATTACATAACAAAATTTTTTAAAAGGAATTAAATTTAATATGCATTTAAACAAGTAATATAAAAAAATTTTAAGTCAATTCCTACTTTGATTGAAGGAATAGAAAGTATTTTATTAACGATTGAAAATATTTGAACAAGATATATATAATAATCCCTGTAATATAATCCTTTTAAATATCTTTTAATTACCTGTGGTCCATCCCTTCAGGACCGACGTTTCAGTAATAAGTTAGCCAGCCGCCTAACGAGAGTATTTTGAACTATCCACCCACTCATATCATGTGATTTGAGTAGCCTATAAATACTGAGATTTCTGGAAACCACGCTCTTATCTCTTCTATATTTGTCTGCTTTCAACATCTAGCCGGCTGCAGCTCACTATGCTTTCTTTTTCTTTGTTCTATATTGTGTCGTCCATGCCATGCTTTATGCTTAATATGCTTATGTATTTCATGATGTGGACTAAAACAGATTTAAATAATCGCAAGACTGCCTCATTAATCCCAGCTAAAGAAAACATCAACCATCAAAAATAATGATCTAAATAAGGAATCATTCACACACGCCAAATTGTGTGAAAATCAATATGTTGTGTGTGTGTGTGTGTGTGTGGTGTGTGTGTGTGTGTGTGTGTGTGTGTGTGTTGTGTGTGTGTGTGTGTGTGTGTGTTGTGTGTGTGTGTTGTGTGTGTGTGTGAATGTTAACGTCACACTGTTCAGCTACACGAGAGCTTTTGGCGACGTATCGCGTAATTTTGAACCATGATCAAGTGACGCGGACGACACCTGAGCTGGCACCCTTTCTACTAACTACCACATCACACCAACGGGAGGACGTTTGAGCTCTCGACAGATTAAACGGGCATCGCGCCCCTACACGGCGGGTCTTCATTGGTACTGGGCTCGAACTCATGACACGCCAGCCATGATCCGATACCTTGATCACTTGGTTACCGCGGCCACAATATATACATTTCGCGTTTTGCAACACTTTCTTCAATAAAACTTTATAAAAGCTTCTCATATTTCATAGAGAAGTGCATTTTATAGGTTTTTTTTTATTTTACTCGGTACCAATTTCTGTCAACAAATTTTAACTAAAAATGAAAAGTAATTCTTGATAAAATATTATGTTACTCGACTGGAATTCTTTTAAAAACACTGAGTAATTATTTAAACGTTGCACAACAACTTTTTTAAAAGTAATAAAAATGCCTTACAAAATGGAGCGTTGCAAATATGTATTTTATTTGAACGTCTAGATTTACATATTTTTCTTTGCTTAAAAGTTTCCATCAATTTATCTTAAAGTATATTAATTCTATACTTGAAACTTTATAATTATTAACAGCAGGAATTATTTTCGACAGTTTCTTAATAATTGTACGAATTCATGCTTAGTAAAAAATTACGAGAACTTGATATATTTGTCTCTTATGTTGTGATATCACTCTTATAATATAATTGCTATAATTAATGCGTTTTTATAGAAATTGTTAAATATCTTCACATATAAAAATTAAGAATTAAAATAGTTTTTTACTATAAAAGTAAATAATTTCATAGACTATCAAATTAAATAATTATTTCAAAAACAAATAATATAAAAAAGCTTTTTAAGTTAATTCCTACTTTGAATGGATGAATAGAAAGTATTTTATTAACGATTGAAAATTTGGACAAGATATAAATATGTATATAGGATGAGAGTGAACTAATAGTAGGAATTGAAAAAAGAGCATGATTTGTCTGCATTGTTGTAACAACGCACATTCGGTTTGGCTAGTTTGGCTGAAAAACCGGTTTTCGATACCATCTTTTGTCATTGTTTTAATAGTTACATTTGTTACAACAATGGAGAAGAATCGAAGTTGGCGTCGAAAACCAGTAATTAATTAAATTAAATTAATAACCTGTAATTAAGGAATTAATATTTGAAAAACTGTACAAACATCGAGTGTCATCCACTACAAGTTTAAAAATATTTATTTGAACTTGTGTGCTAATAGTAGGAATTGAATAAGCCTCAACTCATGGTAAACAAAAATTGAACAAAAAAGATTTCAAAAGGCACAAAAACAATTCGGTGGTAAGTTATTTTTCCCAAATGCTTTTGATACCTGAAGCTCAAATTGGTATATTTCTATTTAAATCCATATAAATCTGTAACGGTGGTTTAGTTCTCATGTGAGTAGTTAAAGAAATTTCTCACATCAATTTATGTTCTTCATTGAGTTAGAGAATTTTCTTACCTACAAAAAACGAGAAAATACAATCCACTTCAGTTCTTTGTGGAAAAAGTTTCGGGAAAGCGAGCAAAGGTTCACAGAAAGATGAAGCGATAAACTAAAATAAAATCACTTGCAAAATATAATACTAAAAGAAAAAGTGAGTCTTAGTATTATTTAGTTTAGTTTAGGATTAGTGCATTTGATTAAGGATTAATTTATATACATTAGAATTTTTCAATTCAAAAGAAATTTTGTTCGATTAAAATTTAAAAGTTAAATTAATTTCATTTGATAAATAATGTTGTGCTGAATGCGGAAAAATACCTGTGAAATTCATCTAAGCATTTAAAAGTAAGAATCGTATGTATGATAAATTGGAAAAAGAAATGGGGAGGAACGTTTAATGGAGCTTAATATCACAATGTTGATTATTAAATGAAAAAACTCATTTCTCCCACAAAGCACAGTTGGAGATTTTCTTTAATGTTGGTGGTGAATAACAAAAGAGAGACGATAACAACTAATTAACAACTTCTAACGATTTTCGTACAAATGTTTTCTTAGCTCTTTTTGAAAAAAATAAGAATTTTCCCGCTTATTCACCATAGGTGTGAAAAACCCAAAATGACCTTGTCATTTCCTGTCTCATAGGTGTCGTTCAACGTTCTTCAATAATTTATTCTAAAATTCTCATCTGCTGTGGAATTAATTGGCAGACTTTCAAATATTCGGGGTCACATCATGACAAAAAAAGGCGTTTTTATAGAATGCCGGATATGTCTCATGTTCATACCCTATGTCTGTTTAAGTTAGGACCTATCTTTTGGAAAGTTTTAATTTACAATTGTTTTCACACGAAGCATATAAATTTCAGTATGATTTTGAAAGTCTTACTTGTATATTCATCTTTTGATTTATACTTTAGATACATCCTTCTGCACAAACCATGCATATGAAAATCGCTTAAAATAAAATACAGAATTACATAGAAAAAACAGATTTTGTATTATTGTTCAGTTTTAGAAACATTTAAATGCTCATAGTTTTTCTAATTTATTTTTGAAAATGAGAACAAATATACATATTTGGTACAAATATGAAACAAAATATCAATCATTGGCATGGCCAAGTAATTTTAGCGCGTTTTTCACATGTTGTATTTTACAATAATGCAACTAATGAACTTTTTACTAACAGAAAGTAGAACTGTACTAAAAAATAAAAATTTAAAAATGATTAAATTTAAATACGATTCGGTTCATCTAGGGCACAAATGCGACCAAATGCCGAAAACCCGAGGTCAATTGGTTGCTTATTGGCTGAGAAAAAGGTACGACACAAAAAATATGGAACGAAGACGAAATTTGCGTCCTAATAGCGCTTTTGTTCCACTACGTGAAAAACGCGCTAAAAAATGCAAAGATTCAGGCATTATAACCTTCATAACAACTACAACTTTAAAAAAGAGAAACAAAAATCAACCTTTATTTTTCTTCAGAGCTTTTTTAAAAGCTAAAATTTTCTGTTTCTTCGATTTGCATTATCTGAGTCGCTATCGGAACATTCATCAATATATTTCTCATAGAGATTTTCACTAATTGAAATGCTTTAAGTAGTTCCTTAAGGTATCAACTACTCCAAAAATTGTGAATTTTGCCAAAAATTAACAAATTTGCTTTATGATTTTATTTTATAGGTCATCTTATTAGCTTTATAAAAATACCAAGTTTGTTATTTTCCGTTCATTAGAACAAAAACTACAAGTGTTTTAGTAAAAGCAGATGCCATTACTTTAAGCAAGATGTCATACTTTAAAACGCGTTTTACTCGAAATGTGATTTTTTGAAAATAATCACACACAAACGGGGCCAGCTATTTCTAAAAAAGTTTTGAAAATAATTAACTGAATTTTTTTTCTGTTTCTGTATATTGGTAGAATTGTTTTAACCTTCTTATTTATCAATTACTGTTTTATTACAAAATTTACAGTCCCTTATGTGAATATAATCACTGTTTTTTTAAGCAATTTCATATAATAACTGAGATAAAGGGCTCTACTTTTTGTAAATAAGAAAATATCTCTCATCCTGAAGGTCATTTCAAAAATGAATAACATAGCAACACATTACAATGAAAAAATTGAAAGTTTGTTCATAAACCTTTGGTACAGAAGGGACCGCGTTTATGCTTTTTTTTTTTTTTTTACAATTTTTACCTATTTTTTCCCATTTTAGTAATAATAATTTATTTTCCTCTTCTTAATTTTAGCATATTTTTCTTAAAATATACTAAACATATCTAAAAATAACAAAAAAATCCCCATATCTCCATTTTTTTAAAAAAAAAGAGTTGTCGTAACCAGAGTCGGATAACTTAATGTTAATTTATTTACTTTTGGATAATGCAAAATGGTTGATCAACATTTGATCACTCTTTGCGGGTTTTCTTACAAATTTCTGCTCATTGATGAAGTGTTATTCTATAACATTGACAGACACCTGAGACGCGACCCTAAGAGTCCATACTTATTGTATTTACTCTCGAACTCGAAGCGCTTGTAGGTATTGTAGCCTTAACAAATCATAAAGACCCCAATAAAATTAATTTCAATTTATTAATCTCACTAATTTATCAAATAGATTAACCCTTGCAAGATTATAAGGTTTCTATGAGTAAATATTAGTGTTAATTGTTTATTTTAGTTTGTTTAGACGTAGAATAAATAAAAATCATAAAAAAAAATAAGTTATAATGTGTAATTTTTTGGAACAATGTGCAGTTTCATCAGATGTGTTTTCATTTGTTCAAATATATTTTTTCTTGATCAAAACTATTCATCCAAAGTAACACACACAAAAAAAGAGGAAACACAATAATATATTATTGCGTGACACAATAAAATGGAATATGTAAAAAGAATAAAAATATAGCCTGCGAATATTTTACCATTGGCGCCAATTGATTGGACATTTCTTTTTTTTCCTAAGCAATTCCGTTTACGTAATTGCGTTCGCGGCATACGTTCTATTTTCACATAGTATAAAAAAATGCAGATAAGGTTGTCCTTAAACACCTTCACACAATCGTCAATTTTAAATTAGGGAAAATTGTTTCCCTTAGTCTTGAAAAGGTTCTTTTATGAAGGAAAGACTTATTCACACAATTAAACTAAAAAATGACCATTGATTTCTTATCTCTCACAAACTAAATGGGTTGCAGACTAACTGGATCTTAGATATTCCTACTATGTAGACTCTTTAAATCTTTAATATAATCTACCTCTAAAATCCTTCTTTTAAAGAAACGTTGCAAGTTCACTTGATTGTGAGTCAAACCCACGAATTGTTGACTTGCTGCCACAGCTTTCCCACTAAAACTAATACATTCACTTATTATTTTGAATCATTTTGTATAGTCAATATCATTAACATGCCGAGTCTCTTTTGTAAGACAGTGATGGGTAAGACTAGATTATATTAAATATTATATATTTACATAATTATAATATGTATAATTATATATTATTAGGTATTCAGAAATTCTTTGAGGATAAAATACGGGTGCATCTAGAATGCTGCATACCAAGAAAATAAAATTCGAAGAAAGCTTTCAAGTTTTCTTTTACTTGCCGCGCCAAGTGATATAGCCATGATTGATTTTGGAGACTCATCCAAACTGAGGGACGTAACTGACTCCCGAAATAAATAACCCTTACTCTCTCAGAGTTAGAGAATGGGTATCCATCCGGTTAGTGGCAAGAGTCAGCATTATTTTGCTCTGTCCTTTTAGAGATTAACGCTCCCCTTAATAAATCAACAACTACAGTTGTCTGATGTTTGAGAAGATTTGATAATTTTTGAATTAGATGTTGCACACAATAATTCAACTTCTATTGATTCATTTGATTCCTATATTGATGCAATAAAAATAATTGATTGAAACAAGTCTAAGATGCATTAAATGTAATATATATATATATATATATATATATATTTACACTAATGAAGAGTATATGGCTGTTTAAAGCACTCAGTAAGATATTGTGAACTACTAAATTGTTAAAGAAGCAATTAGATTTTTTCTTATAGTGCACTCATAGCATTTCCTTATTTTTGAATATGTAAAAAATATATGGAATTTGGAGATTTGTATTACAGTAGTTAAAAAATATATAAACAAAATAAATAATGTATTTATTCCAATATTTAGATTACCAAGAATATAGGGGGGGAGCACGATGAGCACGCTCCATTAGTTGTTATTACTTATGTAGGATTCTTTTTCAATTCCTACTATTAGCTCACTCTTTCCCTATATATATATATATAGAGAGAGAGAGAGAGAGTGAGCTAAAAGTTTATGTTTATTTAATTATATATCTTATTCAAATTTTCAATCGTTAATAAAATACTTTTTTAATCATCCAACCGAGTTCAAATCAATTTTTTTAAACTTGTAGTAGATGACACTTGATACTAATACAGTTTTTTCAAATATTAATTCATTAATTACCGATTAATTAATTTAATTAATTACCTGTTTTCGATTTTTCTCCATTGTTGTAGCAATGTAACTGTTAAAACAATGACAAAAGTTGGCGTCGAAAACCAGTTTTTCAGCCAAACTTGCCAAACCGGGTGTGCATTGTTACAACAGTGCTGACAAATCCTGCTCTTTTTTCAATTCTCACTATTAGTTCACTCTCTTCCAACATATATATATGACAGGCCCCAGGCCCGCTGCTAAAATGAGGAGAGCATCGTATCTATAAATAACGTTTTTAATATTATTCAAACATGTTAAATCCAACATGGAGAAGCAACCGAGTAGAATAAATGATGACATTGCAGCGAGGAGTCACCAGCTATCTTTCTGCTTACTTTCTCTTACGTCAGCGCTCGCTCAACTTTTAAATAGCCTTATTTACCCTTCAAATCCCTCCGCGACAGTAAAGAGTTCGCTGTATATATTTCTATTTATTATTTACTTAATTATGAAGCTAAACTTTCCACACCTGACATATATATATATATATATATATATATATATATCTTGTTCAAATTTTCAATCATTAATAAAATACTTCTTTCTATTCATCCATTCAAAGTAGGAATTGAAAAAAAAAATTATATTACTTGTTCTAACTTTTGTTGGTGAGGTAGTGGAAATATTAAACTTATATATGTTATTGGTAAGTCTATAATATAGTGGACACATGACCTGTGGAAATGACAATGGGAGTCTGAATAATTGAATTTTGTTATTAAAACAATGTTTAAAATATTTTATTTTGATTCTAAAGTTGAGTTTTGATTTAATACCCCAATAATTGGGGGGAGGGGAGAACAATTCAGCATGTTATTGTTGCAAAATTGATTGAACACCTTTTTTCAAGAGCAGTGTAACAAAATTAAACTTCCCGCAAATTTCTATTAAATAAAAACATTGACTGATGGCTGAATATGAATCCAATCAGTATCAGCTACTATAAAAAAGTGCAGTAATATTTCCTGTCTAAAAAAAAATTAACCAGTTGCTATATTTCTCAGTCGGTCTTCTCTTCTTGACTGCACCAGAGCTCAATATTGTAATAAAAAATGAAAATGCAGTTAATTTTTTCAGTTATTTCATATTTCCAAGATCATACTTGCAAGAAAATTAATGTGGACTCTTCAGAGAAAATATAGAATTATATAAATGTGGTCCGATAACAATAAAAACGAGCTTCCGGTAAAAAATAAAAAATTAATTTCCGGAATAGCGTGCTAAGGGAATTTCCGCGCCAGAAGAAAAAATGAAGTTTAAACTACCAATCAACCTAGATGAAGAACTTCCTGAGTGAAACTGATAGAAATAATTTACATATTATAAAACTACTTTAAAAAAATAAAAAAATACCTGCGCATCTTACCGCGTATTAATGCAAAATAAAAATTATTTTAATGATTTTCAAATATTGTGCAATCAGTTACGAGTATAAGGTACAGCAAGATAAAAAAAATCCATAAATTATTAAATTTAATAATTCTGAAGATTATCTACTGAAAGAGACATAGACGAAAGAGGTAGAGAGGGAATAAAAGAATGATAAAAAGAGATTGATAAAAGAAAAGAGCGGAATAAAAGAGAGTGATGAAAGAAAAGAGAGGAATAAAAGAGTGATGAAAGAAAAGATGGGATTAAAAGAGTGATAAAAGAAAAGACAGGAAAGGAGTACGAGAGAAAGAGAAAACGAGTAAAGATGGAAAAGTGGCAAATAGGAATTAAACATAAAGAAAAGAAAGAGAAATGAGAGCAAAGTGAAAGAAAAGGAAAAAGGAAAAAATGAAAGAAAAGGAAAAAGGAAAAAATGAAAGAAAAGGAAAAAAGAAAGGATAAAAAAAGAAAGGATCATAAGAAGAATAAAAAGAAAAGAGACACGGGGAAAAAGAATAGTGAGAAAAGGAATTAAATAAACAGAAAGAAACAGAGGCTATAAGAACAAAAAGAAAGGAAAGAGACAAATTAAAGATGATTATAAAAAAGATGAAGAAAAAATTTTAAAAAACATATAAAAGAGAAAAAAAAATAGTGTGAAACAGAGGTAAAGAAGAATAAGAAGACCGAATAAAAACTGGAAAAAGGAGGGAGCGAGAGAAAAGAAAGTATTAACGAAGTAACATTATAAATACCCTCTGACTAATGAATCCCCGTCCTGCCTAAAAAAAATAATAAAATAACCCCCAAACGATTTAAAGTCGATCTAATGGGATCAGTCAGGTAAAAGAGTTAAGATTGGAGTGATTCGAGGAAAATGCTTAGAGGCACATATTTGATTTGTATTTTTGCTCCGTCTGCCTTTTTCCGGAGTTCACTTCAAGGAGTCAGCGTTTCCGAAGAGCATCGATTTTCGACGCGCATATTGATTTACGGTTCAGACTCAAAGGGTTCGACTTATCACTCATCATTGTGTAACTAATAAAAACCTGGTTTGGCAATCATAACTTTATCAAAACTTTTTCCTCACATACGGCTGGCTTTTTATTCGTGAATATACAACAGTTTTTTAATATACAATACATTCGTAAGGATGCTTTAGATTTTATCTGAATGTTTTCTTTTTCTGCAAAAATATTGTATTCTTCTCATTAAATTAAGCACAATAAATATTTTATCATTCATAAGACCGTATTTGAAATGAAATATTATAATGAGATAAACCAATTTCCTAGTTTATAAAAACATCTTTTGATTCAAAAAGTGAGCTTATTTCAAATTAGAATTTATTTATAGTGGGGAATCGATCGGAACGTAGCCACCCTAAATAAATGCGTGTCCGAAAAATAGCCAAACTCCTTTTTTTTTGTTTTGAAGTATATCTCATGGACATTCATTTTTTCTCCTTTCAATAAAAATGGTTAATCAATGAGCAAATATAGGTTTCTCTAACTAATATCTGTCTATCTAATATCTAATATCTATCTTTGTCTATCTAATATCTTACTCCGTTATATATATGATAATAATTATCAAAAAATAGAAGTCTGGTTATTTAAATTTTAATACCGATTCCAATAACCATAAATGATTATTAAAGCATAATATTTAACCATGAAAATTAAGTACACGTACCAAATTCTTAAAGATGTTTTCGTCATATGAACGAGAGCATAAACTTAACGCGGAGCCCATTTTCGGACAGAAAAAATGCCTTAATTTTTATAAAAATTTGTGACATTGTATAACTTTTGCATTTGTTTATAATATAGTGTTTTCACATTTTTCAAAAATTTTTATAAATAATTATATATTCTCGTAGATTGCTCATTTACCATTATGGTATAGGAGAAAAAAATGAGAAACACATTTTATAAAAGAAAAAAAGTATCAACTCGGATAAAAATGAGTAGTATGATAAAATATATGAGTATATACAGGATAGTGAAGCCAGAATATAAAACTAATGTTTAAGTACTTTTATATCAGAAAAAATATTCCGTATCTGAGTCTTATTCTTAAACACTAACCGAAGACAGCGAATGATTATTAAAGCATAATATTAAACCATGAAAATGAAGAACATGTATCAAATTCTTAATATACCATTTGCTTCGGCCTTTGTAATTTTAAACCATTGTCAAGTGACAAGGATGCCACTTAGTAATGCTTGTCGATTCCTGCTTCCCTCTGATTCCACTTGTCTACCCTCGGACCCGGCTAAATATGCGGGAGGAACTGAATAATCAGTAGACATAATTTCCTCTAATTATTTTATTGTCACCAAAATATCAAGCAAGCACAAAAATAATCTAATTTAGATAAAAGATCAGATAGCAGATTGCAAAGGTGAGATTCGTTAGCCTGGGGATAATAATACGGACCCTCAACTGATTCCACGATAACCTATACAAGCTCAATATAAACTACGTAGCGCACTAATAAGCTAAACTTCTATTTAAACAAGGATCACGATACCCGTACTTTTATGAAGTTGAGTCCTCCAGTTGAGACCTTGAATATGATCCTTATCCGGATTTAATCACCGTCGAGTGATACTCTTAGACTTCTTCAATTGATAAACTCCGATTTGCACTTAATAAGTTCACGATCCTTCACTCACTAACTAACTCCTAAAACTCGCGAAAACAGAATTTATATAGTATACTTAATTTGCATAATCACGCTTTCTTCACTCGGTGAAAGTTGGTTGACAAAAAAAAATTTCCCAAGAAAAATCCCCAAGGGGTTAGTTATAGACGCGTATAGAACATCACAACTTGATCTGGCATAACTTCTTCAAATTAATACACCACGCCAACGGTGGCCCTTTGAACCACGACAGTTTTAACGTTCTAGGCCAGGGGTCGGCAGCCTTTTAGCTCTGTCGTGCCAAACCAATCTACCAATATGATTCAGCGTGCCACACAGTAGAACATGTTTGAAACATTTCGATTCTAGCGATAATGCATGCAGAGTTAGAGAATAGAGGTCAAGAATAGAGATATATATTTTACAATTTTACTATACATTAATTTTGCAACATTTAAAGATATTTATCAGCATAAAAATAAACAGCATAAAATATTTTTATTTCTTCAACAACAAAAAAGTTAAAATTGTACATATATTAAGTGTTTTTAAACATATTTATATTAAAATAAGAAACAGACACAAAATATAATTAATTCCCTTCATTATAATTAAGTAAAAATATAAATAAAAATTTTATGCTAACCTCTAATGCTTGTGCACCGCTCTATTTTCATATCACAAAATTAGGGGTATAATTTGTGACTTTCAATTTCACACGATTCTGAGCATTCAATTGTTAAACAATTCTTTTGCAGAATCGAAATATTTTTTATATGAGGAAAGATTTTCTACTTGCAAATAGAACCAAAAGCGGAAACCAGAGTACGAGTACATACTATTTTTTCTCTTCAAACAACTAAATTTCTCCAGCAATGACATTCAATAATTTACAAATTAGCTGTAAATTTATCTGTAAACTTATCTTGAAAGATTTTTTGTAATTCCGTAAATGTCAGTAATTTTGAAGATGTTTGTCAAATAAGGTCCATTACAAATTTATCGAATCCTATCCCCTCAAACACTGACAAATTTGTAGAATAGTGCAGAGTGCCACTGAAAACCGTACCACTTGCCACATATGGCACGCTTCCATAGGTTGCCGACCCCTGTTCTAGGCATTAGGCTCCAACTCATAACACACGAGCTCATGACCTTGACCATTAAGCTACCGTTATCCCATTTTCACTTTGGACTAACAATTTCCAGAAATGTTTAACATATTTTAATAAAATTTAGTATTTATAAGGGTCTTCCAGAAAATAAAGACCATTCAGTATCACAAAATGAAACAATTTTCATCGGAAAAAATAATTCTGCTACATACCAGAAATTTCCTTCTCGCTTACTTCTGCATAATCACCACCTTCACTTAAACATTTGTCGCATTTGTTTACAAGCTTCAGAACTCTGTATTGTTCTGCCGCCAGTGCATTCAGCCTGTTTTTTTTTTTTAAACATCTGGAAGAAAACAATGAAATGCCCGGTGAGTGCTTATTTTGAAGGATTCATTCAGTGCTACGTTGGTTGATTTTCAAGAGGATAAAAAAAATGTTGATCTTTTCATAAATCCTGTTTCAATTTCTCCTATAAGACGTTAATTATTCCCACCAAAATCCAAATCGAAATTATTAACCTACTGCACCATAGTAGACTGAAAAGCAAATGCAAAGAACTTATTTCAATCTAAGTGATCTAAATTACATCGAATGTTGAAAATTTGAGCCGACAGGCAATTTTTCAAATTTGCACAATATGCCTGTCAGATATTGTAGTTTGCGATCAACATTTGTTTGTGAAACAAATACTTTCTATTACAAATTCTATTACTTATTCTATTTTCTATTCAAAATTAACTGATATAAACCTATATATATATATATATATATTCAAAGCCACATTAAGCAAGTACTGGCTGTTTAATAATAAACTAGAATTCAATATTTAAAGATACTCAATTTAATTTTATACTTAAAAAGTTTATTAAAAATTTATTAACAATAAAGACTAAGCATTTATTATATTATTTATAAATTTTCACTGTTCAGACATGTACAAAAATATGCTATTTGTATAAAAAACCCATCAGTCAATAAGCAGCATTTTTCACTTTTTTATATGCTTTTGTTTGTTGGAAAAGTTGGAAGTCGCACGCGTACAGATTTACTATCAAATAGCGGCACTCTTACCAAAATGGTTGCCCACCCCTGGTGTAGACCATAATGTAAGGGACTAAAAATTTTCATCTTTGGAAGCATTCTCCTTACCTTTCGCTCACTATTTACCGAGATATTCAACTAGATAGATAAATCCTATTTATTTTGAACCTGGTGTTGAAACGGTGGCGTGGCAGGAGCGGACACAAAACATTTCGTGGGCTGAGCGGACACTTTGAAACTCATCGTGGTTGAGCGGAAACATTTTCCCTCCCCATCTTAGAAGAGATTCGATTACCGAATTACAAGGATAAATACATTTTTGCTAATCAAATTTATTACTTGTATTAAAATTGTTAAGATGTTATAGTGCGAATACTTTTTAAACATAGCTAAATGTAATAGTAATAAAAACTTTCAGAGAAATATTTAAAAATTTATAGTAAGTAACAATATAATGAAGGATATGAATGAATTTCAGGAATTTTGTGGAAAACTGTATTTTTAAAGTGAAATAATATTAGAACAGGTGCAATAGCATACAATTAATTAGTTTCATGAAAGGAAGTAAAAATAAATACTAGAAGTAAATACGCAGATGCAAGTTGATAAAAGAAAAATAAATACACAAGTAAATAAATACTAACTAACTTTGTAAATGTATTCGCACTATATACATCTTTAACAATTTAATACAAGTAATTAAATTTGATTGGCAAAAATGTATTTATCTTGTAATTCGGTAATCGAATCTGTTCTAAGATGGGGGGGGGGATGTGTCCTCTCAAACCAGGATGAGTTTCAAAGTGTCCGCTCAGCCCACGAAATGTTATGTGTCCGCTCCTGCCACGCAACCGTTGAAACTTTATTTATTGCTTGCTATTAATAGCCTGCGAAAATTATATAACTTACTAAAGCTTCTTACAAGTCTCTTTTTTTCTTTTTTTGGTTGTGAAAATTGTTTCTTTTTTCTGATTAAAATACATTAAATATTTTTTAACATAGAACATTATTATTTTAGATGTTTAATAAAAAATAATTTTATTTAGACGTCTCGGTTACAGTATTCTAGGAATGATTATTAGTTTATCTGGGTTACTTTATTCTATTCTTTACAATCATCTTTTGTCTATTATTTTTCTGTTACCATATGTAAGGAATAAAAAGTTACTACTTTTTTACATATATAATTTCGACATTCACTTAAGAAAGTGTTTTTATTCGTTATTTCGAAAATAATAGATTTCGACAACAAAAAGCAAAATTAGCTCTGATTTCAATTATCACAATCGATTATTTAGCGTAAGACCAAATTGTTTTGAAAAACTATACGAGATAAAGAAATAAAATAATTGATTATAAAAATTTTTAAAAAGTTTGAGACTCTGTAGACAAAAATTACATCTTTATCCTTTTTATAATTACTAATACTTCAATTATATATTTTACATAAGCTTATATATCAATACATAGAGTTAAGTAACATCTTATTTGAATATTTTTTAGTGATTTAGAAAAATTTCACATCAAGAGCAAAATTTTGAAATTTTTTTTGGTGAAAAATCACAATAAAAAGATGAAGAATCCATAGGTAAAATTTTTTTTCTTAGTTAGATTATAGAAGACCTACCGTCGGTTTATCGTTATGTCATTTTGCTTGAGTGTTACTCTTAAAATATATATACTTAATGCTTGAATGACTGCATGGTTAAAAATATTTTTGGAGTGAACAAAGTTTGAGATTCAATAAAAATCTAAAGAGCATTATATATAAATTGCGAAATTCATGTACAGCCACTTGCGAGCATACGTGGGCCCTTAGAATCAGAAATGAATATTTTACCTAGATGAAACTGTTTATTTTATTTATCTCGCATAATTTCTGCCCACGCCCTGCAGGGAAGTGATTCTGGATGACAGTTAAACACCTTTCAATGTAAACAACTTCGCTTTTACTTTCTCGCCTGTCCTGACATCTTGCTTTGTAATCTGTGCTGCCAAACGAGAGAGAGAAAAAATTCAAGGATTAAAGTAAAGCTGCTTTAAAATAAGGTGATATTTTTCTCACTTTGAAAACGAGTTCCTTTTTTTTTGTAGAGACTTACGTAAGAGCATGAAAAAAAAGTTTTTTTTTTTACTTAAATTATCTACAATAGACAATTTGAATTAATATTAATACATAATTAATGGAATTCATTTTGAAAGATGATAAGAGTTGAATTTTAAAAAATTCAATTTGCACATTTTGATGAGATCATCAACAGGTGGCTTTGTTCTTAACACCTGTCATTCTTTTTTTTTTTCGTACCTTATTTGTAATTTTTAATCTGTGTATTCTGTTTTTCCTGGCTCTTTTCTTTACCGAAAACATGTAGTGAATTCTTTTTTACCGGTGATGTTTTTGAAATATTGGGGGGGGGGGAGGGGGACTATTGAAAAATTGTTATTCGATTATGATAATACGATGTTACATGGTTATTCATAATATAAACCTTTTGACGAAAAAGAAACTTATAAAATATTTTCTTAAAAAGTGACACATATTTTTGTAGAAAAGCATTAACAAATTCAGAAAGGAATTTTCAGGAAAAAAGTTTAACAAAAGAAGATATACATAACAATAGTAGCTATTTAAAATATAACAATCAGTATATACACACGTATGTGTTTTTTTAATATTATATTATTAAATTTTTAAAATAAATAGTAGCTATCATTATACATTTATTCATAATTTTTTTTTTTATTTCTAATTTTTCAGAGTTTATACTCTCAGGACTGGATTTGCTTACAAAAAAGACAAGAACAAAAAAAAAAAAATTGTCACTGAAAAGTTAAAAATATCACATTAGTTTCCAGTTTTACATATTTCAACCCAACATTCCTTACACGAAAAAAAACGAAAGGGGTTTCACGCGCTGGGTATCTCATACCCAAGGGTGTTTATATTCTGTTTTTACCGTAAAATTTGTATACAAGGTTAGAAAGGAGGAAAAGTAGGAAATACAATATGTCTATTACACATTTCACACGTAAATTTAGTTTTCTTTTCTTTTTATAAGGGCGCTCATATATTGTTTCTACACCCCCTTTAAATTTCTTCGCGAGTGAGTGAGATGTTTTCACTGGATATTAATTTTTTTAATTTCGTAGAAAAGCTTGCTGGTTTCTAGATTATTTGCATTCTTCTACCTTTTTTATTTTTGTCTTATTTTCCAGCAATAGCTGTTTTCTATTTTCAAAGGCTCATCTGAAAATGGATAAGATGTGTACCAGTTGTCTCCTTTAAAATTACGTTCTTCCAATTTTTTTGTGTCTCTACATATAAAGCATTTATTTTCAATAGTGTTTCCCCCTTCTAAATCTGGATCAATTTCATTGAAGGAATCATACTTGCTATTATACTCTTCATCGTTTGATTTTCTCATCATCACCGCAAGAGATTTTCTTCTTCCGAAAATATTGTTGTACTGTATCTATTAAATTACTCTTAAATAAAGCATTTCTTCATCATAACTACAATAATGCGCCATAGCATAAGAAAGATTTAAAGCTTGTTCACACATTCAGAACTGTAACGACAATTCACACGCAGAGTATGACATACCCGAAGAGGCGGTAACCAAAAATATATATC
>BMAO01032307.1:0-23462 GCA_019973975.1 Trichonephila clavata | reverse complement strand
ATCTCGTGTCATTTTGTAAAAGTTAAACGATTCTTAACCAGATTAATTTTTTTTTGAAAGCAAGAGCAGAGTGGCGCAGTGGAAGCGTGCTGGGCCCATAACCCAGAGGTCCGTGGATCGAAACCACGCTCTGCTATTTATTTGGAAATTTTCTTTAAGACGAAATCGAAACAGTTATTCATTACATATCTGCCGCAAAGCTTTTAAAATAACTCAAATAATTTCCGATCAATTTTTCAAAATATTTTGATCTTCATGCGAGATTGATCTCGTGTGCATTTTGTAAAAGTTAAACGATTCTTAAAAAGATTAATTTTTATTTAAGAGCAAGAGCAGAGTGGCGCAGTGGAAGCGTGCTGGGCCCATACCCAGAGGTCCGTGGATCGAAACCACGCTCTGCTATACTTATTTTAGAAATTTTCTTTCAAGACGAAATCGAAAAATGTTATTTATTACATATCTGCATCAAAAACTTTTAAAATAACTCAATGATTTCCGATAAACTTTCCAAATATTTTATCTTTCATGGCGAAACTGCTCTTGTGCTCATTTCATAAAAGTGAAACTCTTCTTAATCAAATTAAATTTTATTTGCTATCAGGATAAGAGTGCCGAAGCGGAAGCGTGCTGGACCATAACTTAGAGGTTCGTTGATTGAAACCATGCTCTGCTATAGATATTTTCTTTCAAAACGAAATCGAAAATGTTATTCATTTCATAACTGTATTAAAACTTTTAAAATAACTCAAATAATTTCCGATCAATTTTTCCAAAATATTTTGATCTTCATGCGAGATTGATCTCGTGTGCATTTTGTAAAAGTTAAACGATTCTTAACCAGATTAATTTTTTTTGAAAGCAAGAGCAGAGTGGCGCAGTGGAAGCGTGCTGGGCCATAACCAGAGGTCCGTGGATCGAAACCACGCTCTGCTATAGATATTTTGGAAATTTTCTTTGAAGACGAAATCGAAACAGTTATTCATTACATATCTGCAGCAAAACTTTTAAAATAACTCAAATAATTTCCGATAAATTTCCAAAATATTTTATCTTTCATGCGAAATGATCTCGTGCATTTCGTAAAAGTGAACGATTCTTAAAAATTAATTTTTATTTGAAAGCAAGAGCAGAGTGGCGCAGTGGAAGCGTGCTGGGCCCATAACCCAGAGGTCCGTGGATCGAAACCACGCTCTGCTATAGATATTTTGGAAATTTTCTTTCAAGACGAAATCGAAACAGTTATTCATTACATATCTGCAGCAAAACTTTTAAAATAACTCAAATAATTTCCGATAAATTTTCCAAAATATTTTGACTTTCATGCGAGAATGATCTCGTGAGCATTTCGTAAAACTGAAACGATTCTTAAAGGAATTAAATTATATTTGAAAGCAAGAGCAGAGTGGCGCAGTGGAAGCGTGCTGGGCCCATAACCCAGAGGTCCGTGGATCGAAACCACGCTCTGCTATACTTATTTTAGAAATTTTCTTTTAAGACGAAATCGAAAATGTTATTTATTACATATCTGCATGAAAGCTTTTAAAATAACTTAAATAATTTCCGATCAATTTTTCAAAATATTTTGATCTTCATGCGAGATTGATCTCGTGTGCATTTTGTAAAACTGAAACGATTCTTAAAGGAATTAATTTTTATTTGAAAGCAAGAGCAGAGTGGCGCAGTGGAAGCGTGCTGGCCCATAACCCAGAGGTCCGTGGATCGAAACCACGCTCTGCTATAGATATTTTGGAAATTTTCTTTCAAGACGAAATCGAAAATGTTATTTATTACATATCTGCATCAAAACTTTTAAAATAACTCAAATGATTTCCGATAAACTTTCCAAAATATTTTATCTTTCATGCGAAACTGCTCTTGTGCTCATTTCATAAAAGTGAAACTCTTCTTAATCAAATTAAATTTTATTTGCTATCAGGATAAGAGTGCCGAAGCGGAAGCGTGCTGGACCATAACTTAGAGGTTCGTGATGAAACCATGCTCTGCTATAGATATTTTCTTTCAAAACGAAATCGAAAATGTTATTCATTTCATAACTGTATTAAAACTTTTAAAATAACTCAAATAATTTCCGATCAATTTTCCAAAATATTTTGATCTTCATGCGAGATTGATCTCGTGTGCATTTTGTAAAAGTTAAACGATTCTTAACCAGATTAATTTTTATTTGAAAGCAAGAGCAGAGTGGCGCAGTGGAAGCGTGCTGGGCCCATAACCCAGAGGTCCGTGGATCGAAACCACGCTCTGCTATAGATATTTTGGAAATTTTCTTTGAAGACGAAATCGAAACAGTTATTCATTACATATCTGCAGCAAAACTTTTAAAATAACTCAAATAATTTCCGATAAATTTTCCAAAATATTTTGACTTTCATGCGAGAATGATCTCGTGAGCATTTCGTAAAACTGAAACGATTCTTAAAGGAATTAAATTATATTTGAAAGCAAGAGCAGAGTGGCGCAGTGGAAGCGTGCTGGGCCCATAACCCAGAGGTCCGTGGATCGAAACCACGCTCTGCTATACATATTTTAGAAATTTTCTTTCAAGACGAAATCGAAAATGTTATTTATTACATATCTGCATCAAAACTTTTAAAATAACTCAAATAATTTCCGATAAATTTTCCAAAATATTTTATCTTCATGCGAAACTGCTCTCGTGCTATTTCGTAAAAGTGAACGATTCTTAAAAATTAATTTTTATTTGAAAGCAAGAGCAGAGTGGCGCAGTGGAAGCGTGCTGGGCCCATAACCCAGAGGTCCGTGGATCGAAACCACGCTCTGCTATAGATATTTTGAAATTTTCTTTCAAGACGAAATCGAAACAGTTATTCATTACATATCTGCAGCAAAACTTTTAAAATAACTCAAATAATTTCCGATCAATTTTTCAAAATATTTTGATCTTCATGCGAGATTGATCTCGTGTGCATTTTGTAAAAGTTAAACGATTCTTAAAAATTAATTTTTATTTAAGAGCAAGAGCAGAGTGGCGCAGTGGAAGCGTGCTGGCCCATAACCCAGAGGTCCGTGGATCGAAACCACGCTCTGCTATAGATATTTTGGAATTTTTCTTTAAAGACGAAATCGAAACAGTTATTCATTACATATCTGCATGCAAACTTTTAAAATAACTCAAATAATTTCCGATAAATTTTCCAAAATATTTTGACTTTCATGCGAGAATGATCTCGTGAGCATTTCGTAAAACTGAAACGATTCTTAAAGATTAATTTTTATTTGAAAGCAAGAGCAGAGTGGCGCAGTGGAAGCGTGCTGGCCCATAACCAGAGGTCCGTGGATCGAAACCACGCTCTGCTATAGTATTTTAGAAATTTTCTTTCAAGACGAAATCGAAAATGTTATTTATTACATATCTGCATCAAAACTTTTAAAATAACTCAAATGATTTCCGATAAACTTTCCAAAATATTTTATCTATCATGCGAAACTGCTCTCGTGCTAATTTCGTAAAAGTGGAACGATTCTTAACCAAATTAATTTTTATTTGAAAGCAAGAGCAGAGTGGCGCAGTGGAAGCGTGCTGGGCCCATAACCCAGAGGTCCGTGGATCGAAACCACGCTCTGCTATAGATATTTTGGAAATTTTCTTTTAAGACGAAATCGAAACAGTTATTCATTACATATCTGCCGCAAAGCTTTTAAAATAACTCAAATAATTTCCGATCAATTTTTCAAAATATTTTGATCTTCATGCGAGATTGATCTCGTGTGCATTTTGTAAAAGTTAAACGATTCTTAAAAAGATTAATTTTTATTTGAAAGCAAGAGCAGAGTGGCGCAGTGGAAGCGTGCTGGCCCATAACCCAGAGGTCCGTGGATCGAAACCACGCTCTGCTATAGATATTTTGGAAATTTTCTTTCAAGACGAAATCGAAACAGTTATTCATTACATATCTGCAGCAAAGCTTTTAAAATAACTCAAATAATTTCCGATCAATTTTTCAAAATATTTTGATCTTCATGCGAGAATGATCTCGTGTGCATTTCGTAAAACTGAAACGATTCTTAAAAAATTAATTTTTATTTGAAAGCAAGAGCAGAGTGGCGCAGTGGAAGCGTGCTGGGCCCATAACCCAGAGGTCCGTGGATCGAAACCACGCTCTGCTATACTTATTTTAGAAATTTTCTTTCAAGACGAAATCGAAAATGTTATTTATTACATATCTGCATCAAAACTTTTAAAATAACTCAAATGATTTCCGATAAACTTTCCAAAATATTTTATCTTTCATGCGAAACTGCTCTCGTGCTATTTCGTAAAAGTGAAACGATTCTTAACAAATTAAATTTTATTTGAAATCAAGAGCAGAGTGGCGCAGTGGAAGCGTGCTGGCCATAACCAGAGGTCCGTGGATCGAAACCACGCTCTGCTATAGATATTTTGAAATTTTCTTTCAAGACGAAATCGAAACAGTTATTCATTACATATCTGCAGCAAAACTTTTAAAATAACTCAAATAATTTCCGATAAATTTTCCAAAATATTTTGACTTTCATGCGAGAATGATCTCGTGAGCATTTCGTAAAACTGAAACGATTCTTAAAGGAATTAAATTATATTTGAAAGCAAGAGCAGAGTGGCGCAGTGGAAGCGTGCTGGGCCCATAACCCAGAGGTCCGTGGATCGAAACCACGCTCTGCTATACTTATTTTAGAAATTTTCTTTCAAGACGAAATCGAAAATGTTATTTATTACATATCTGCATGAAAGCTTTTAAAATAACTTAAATAATTTCCGATCAATTTTTCAAAATATTTTGATCTTCATGCGAGATTGATCTCGTGTGCATTTTGTAAAAGTGAAACGATTCTTAAAGGAATTAATTTTATTTGAAAGCAAGAGCAGAGTGGCGCAGTGGAAGCGTGCTGGGCCCATAACCCAGAGGTCCGTGGATCGAAACCACGCTCTGCTATAGATATTTTGGAAATTTTCTTTCAAGACGAAATCGAAAATGTTATTTATTACATATCTGCATCAAAACTTTTAAAATAACTCAAATGATTTCCGATAAATTTTTCAAAATATTTTATCTTTCATGCGAAACTGCTCTTGTGCTCATTTCATAAAAGTGAAACTCTTCTTAATCAAATTAAATTTTATTTGCTATCAGGATAAGAGTGCCGAAGCGGAAGCGTGCTGGACCATAACTTAGAGGTTCGTTGATCGAAACCATGCTCTGCTATAGATATTTTCTTTCAAAACGAAATCGAAAATGTTATTCATTTCATAACTGTATTAAAACTTTTAAAATAACTCAAATAATTTCCGATAAATTTTCCAAAATATTTTGATCTTCATGCGAGATTGATTTCGTGTGCATTTTGTAAAAGTTAAACGATTCTTAACCAGATTAATTTTTATTTGAAAGCAAGAGCAGAGTGGCGCAGTGGAAGCGTGCTGGGCCCATAACCCAGAGGTCCGTGGATCGAAACCACGCTCTGCTATAGATATTTTGGAAATTTTCTTTGAAGACGAAATCGAAACAGTTATTCATTACATATCTGCAGCAAAACTTTTAAAATAACTCAAATAATTTCCGATAAATTTTCCAAAATATTTTGACTTTCATGCGAGAATGATCTCGTGAGCATTTCGTAAAACTGAAACGATTCTTAAAGGAATTAAATTATATTTGAAAGCAAGAGCAGAGTGGCGCAGTGGAAGCGTGCTGGGCCCATAACCCAGAGGTCCGTGGATCGAAACCACGCTCTGCTATACATATTTTAGAAATTTTCTTTCAAGACGAAATCGAAAATGTTATTTATTACATATCTGCATCAAAACTTTTAAATAACTCAAATGATTTCCGATAAACTTTCCAAAATATTTTATCTATCATGCGAAACTGCTCTCGTGCTAATTTCGTAAAAGTGGAACGATTCTTAACCAAATTAATTTTTATTTGAAATCAAGAGCAGAGTGGCGCAGTGGAAGCGTGCTGGGCCCATAACCCAGAGGTCCGTGGATCGAAACCACGCTCTGCTATACTTATTTTAGAAATTTTCTTTCAAGACGAAATCGAAAATGTTATTTATTACATATCTGCATCAAAACTTTTAAAATAACTCAAATGATTTCCGATAAACTTTCCAAAATATTTTGATCTTTCATGCGAAACTGCTCTTGTGTGCATTTCGTAAAAGTGAAACGATTCTTAACAAATTAATTTTTATTTGAAATCAAGAGCAGAGTGGCGCAGTGGAAGCGTGCTGGGCCCATAACCCAGAGGTCCGTGGATCGAAACCACGCTCTGCTATAGATATTTTGGAAATTTTCTTTAAGACGAAATCGAAACAGTTATTCATTACATATCTGCAGCAAAACTTTTAAAATAACTCAAATAATTTCCGATAAATTTTCCAAAATATTTTGACTTTCATGCGAGAATGATCTCGTGAGCATTTCGTAAAACTGAAACGATTCTTAAAGGAATTAAATTATATTTGAAAGCAAGAGCAGAGTGGCGCAGTGGAAGCGTGCTGGGCCCATAACCCAGAGGTCCGTGGATCGAAACCACGCTCTGCTATACATATTTTAGAAATTTTCTTTCAAGACGAAATCGAAAATGTTATTTATTATATATCTGCATCAAAATTTTAAAGTAACTCAAATGATTTCCGATAAACTTTCCAAAATATTTTATCTATCAGTCGAAACTGCTCTCGTGCTAATTTCGTAAAAGTGGAACGATTCTTAACCAAATTAATTTTTATTTGAAATCAAGAGCAGAGTGGCGCAGTGGAAGCGTGCTGGGCCCATAACCCAGAGGTCCGTGGATCGAAACCACGCTCTGCTATACTTATTTTAGAAATTTTCTTTCAAGACGAAATCGAAAATGTTATTTATTACATATCTGCATCAAAACTTTTAAAATAACTCAATCGATTTCCGATAAACTTTCCAAAATATTTTATCTTTCATGCGAAACTGCTCTTGTGCTCATTTCATAAAAGTGAAACTCTTCTTAATCAAATTAAATTTTATTTGCTATCAGGATAAGAGTGCCGAAGCGGAAGCGTGCTGGACCATAACTTAGAGGTTCGTTGATTGAAACCATGCTCTGCTATAGATATTTTCTTTCAAAACGAAATCGAAAATGTTATTCATTTCATAACTGTATTAAAACTTTTAAAATAACTCAAATAATTTCCGATAAATGTTCCAAAAATTTTGATCTTCATGCGAATTGATTTCGTGTGCATTTTGTAAAAGTTAAACGATTCTTAACCAGATTAATTTTTATTTGAAAACAAGAGCAGAGTGGCGCAGTGGAAGCGTGCTGGGCCCATAACCCAGAGGTCCGTGGATCGAAACCACGCTCTGCTATGATATTTTGGAAATTTTCTTTGAAGACGAAATCGAAACAGTTATTCATTACATATCTGCAGCAAAACTTTTAAAATAACTCAAATAATTTCCGATAAATTTTCCAAAATATTTTGACTTTCATGCGAGAATGATCTCGTGAGCATTTCGTAAAAGTGAAACGATTCTTAAAGAATTAATTTTATTTGAAAGCAAGAGCAGAGTGGCGCAGTGGAAGCGTGCTGGGCCCATAACCCAGAGGTCCGTGGATCGAAACCACGCTCTGCTATACTTATTTTAGAAATTTTCTTTCAAGACGAAATCGAAAATGTTATTTATTACATATCTGCATCAAAACTTTTAAAATAACTCAAATGATTTCCGATAAACTTTCCAAAATATTTTATCTTCATGCGAAACTGCTCTCGTGCTAATTTCGTAAAAGTGAAACGATTCTTAACCAAATTAATTTTTATTTGAAATCAAGAGCAGAGTGGCGCAGTGGAAGCGTGCTGGGCCCATAACCCAGAGGTCCGTGGATCGAAACCACGCTCTGCTATAATATTTTAGAAATTTTCTTTCAAGACGAAATCGAAAATGTTATTTATTACATATCTGCATCAAAACTTTTAAAATAACTCAAATGATTTCCGATAAACTTTCAAAATATTTTATCTTCATGCGAAACTGCTCTCGTGCTATTTCGTAAAAGTGAAACGATTCTTAACAAATTAATTTTATTTGAAATCAAGAGCAGAGTGGCGCAGTGGAAGCGTGCTGGGCCATAACCCAGAGGTCCGTGGATCGAAACCACGCTCTGCTATAGATATTTTGAAATTTTCTTTAAGACGAAATCGAAACAGTTATTCATTACATATCTGCAGCAAAACTTTTAAAATAACTCAAATAATTTCCGATAAATTTTCCAAAATATTTTGACTTTCATGCGAGAATGATCTCGTGAGCATTTCGTAAAACTGAAACGATTCTTAAAGAATTAATTTTATTTGAAAGCAAGAGCAGAGTGGCGCAGTGGAAGCGTGCTGGCCCATAACCCAGAGGTCCGTGGATCGAAACCACGCTCTGCTATACATATTTTAGAAATTTTCTTTCAAGACGAAATCGAAAATGTTATTTATTACATATCTGCATCAAAACTTTTAAAATAACTCAAATAATTTCCGATAAATTTCCAAAATATTTTATCTTCATGCGAAACTGCTCTCGTGCTATCTTCGTAAAAGTGGAACGATTCTTAACCAAATTAATTTTTATTTGAAATCAAGAGCAGAGTGGCGCAGTGGAAGCGTGCTGGGCCCATAACCCAGAGGTCCGTGGATCGAAACCACGCTCTGCTATAGATATTTTGGAAATTTTCTTTCAAGACGAAATCGAAACAGTTATTCATTACATATCTGCAGCAAAACTTTTAAAATAACTCAAATAATTTCCGATCAATTTTCAAAATATTTTGATCTTCATGCGAGAATGATCTCGTGTGCATTTTGTAAAAGTTAAACGATTCTTAAAAGATTAATTTTTATTTGAAAGCAAGAGCAGAGTGGCGCAGTGGAAGCGTGCTGGGCCCATAACCCAGAGGTCCGTGATCGAAACCACGCTCTGCTATAGATATTTTGGAAATTTTCTTTCAAGACGAAATCGAAACAGTTATTCATTACATATCTGCAGCAAAACTTTTAAAATAACTCAAATAATTTCCGATCAATTTTCCAAAATATTTTGATCTTCATGCGAGATTGATCTCGTGTGCATTTTGTAAAAGTGAAACGATTCTTAAAAGATTAATTTTTATTTGAAAGCAAGAGCAGAGTGGCGCAGTGGAAGCGTGCTGGGCCCATAACCCAGAGGTCCGTGGATCGAAACCACGCTCTGCTATAGATATTTTGGAAATTTTCTTTCAAGACGAAATCGAAACAGTTATTCATTACATATCTGCAGCAAAACTTTTAAAATAACTCAAATAATTTCCGATCAATTTTCCAAAATATTTTGACTTTCATGCGAGAATGATCTCGTGAGCATTTCGTAAAACTGAAACGATTCTTAAAGAAATTAATTTTTATTTGAAAGCAAGAGCAGAGTGGCGCAGTGGAAGCGTGCTGGGCCCATAACCCAGAGGTCCGTGGATCGAAACCACGCTCTGCTATACTTATTTTAGAAATTTTCTTTTAAGACGAAATCGAAACAGTTATTCATTACATATCTGCCGCAAAGCTTTTAAAATAACTCAAATAATTTCCGATAAATTTTTCAAAATATTTTGATCTTCATGCGAGATTGATCTCGTGTGCATTTTGTAAAAGTTAAACGATTCTTAAAAGATTAATTTTTATTTAAGAGCAAGAGCAGAGTGGCGCAGTGGAAGCGTGCTGGGCCCATAACCCAGAGGTCCGTGGATCGAAACCACGCTCTGCTATACTTATTTTAGAAATTTTCTTTCAAGACGAAATCGAAAATGTTATTTATTACATATCTGCATCAAAACTTTTAAAATAACTCAATCGATTTCCGATAAACTTTCCAAAATATTTTATCTTTCATGCGAAACTGCTCTTGTGCTCATTTCATAAAAGTGAAACTCTTCTTAATCAAATTAAATTTTATTTGCTATCAGGATAAGAGTGCCGAAGCGGAAGCGTGCTGGACCATAACTTAGAGGTTCGTTGATTGAAACCATGCTCTGCTATAGATATTTTCTTTCAAAACGAAATCGAAAATGTTATTCATTTCATAACTGTATTAAAACTTTTAAAATAACTCAAATAATTTCCGATAAATGTTCCGAAAAATTTTGATCTTCATGCGAGATTGATTTCGTGTGCATTTTGTAAAAGTTAAACGATTCTTAACCAGATTAATTTTTTTTTGAAAGCAAGAGCAGAGTGGCGCAGTGGAAGCGTGCTGGGCCCATAACCCAGAGGTCCGTGGATCGAAACCACGCTCTGCTATAGATATTTTGGAAATTTTCTTTGAAGACGAAATCGAAACAGTTATTCATTACATATCTGCAGCAAAACTTTTAAAATAACTCAAATAATTTCCGATAAACTTTCCAAAATATTTTATCTATCATGCGAAATGCTCTCGTGCTAATTTCGTAAAAGTGAAACGATTCTTAACAAATTAATTTTTATTTGAAATCAAGAGCAGAGTGGCGCAGTGGAAGCGTGCTGGGCCCATAACCCAGAGGTCCGTGGATCGAAACCACGCTCTGCTATGATATTTTGGAAATTTTCTTTCAAGACGAAATCGAAACAGTTATTCATTACATATCTGCAGCAAAACTTTTAAAATAACTCAAATAATTTCCGATAAATTTTCCAAAATATTTTGACTTTCATGCGAGAATGATCTCGTGAGCATTTCGTAAAACTGAAACGATTCTTAAAAAATTTAAATTATATTTGAAAGCATGAGCAGAGTGGCGCAGTGGAAGCGTGCTGGGCCCATAACCCAGAGGTCCGTGGATCGAAACCACGCTCTGCTATACATATTTTAGAAATTTTCTTTCAAGACGAAATCGAAAATGTTATTTATTACATATCTGCATCAAAACTTTTAAAATAACTCAAATAATTTCCGATAAACTTTCAAAATATTTTGATCTATCATGCGAAATGCTCTCGTGCTAATTTCGTAAAAGTGAACGATTCTTAACAAATTAATTTTTATTTGAAATCAAGAGCAGAGTGGCGCAGTGGAAGCGTGCTGGGCCCATAACCCAGAGGTCCGTGGATCGAAACCACGCTCTGCTATATATTTTAGAAATTTTCTTTCAAGACGAAATCGAAAATGTTATTTATTACATATCTGCATCAAAACTTTTAAAATAACTCAAATGATTTCCGATAAACTTTCCAAAATATTTTATCTTTCATGCGAAACTGCTCTTGTGCTCATTTCGTAAAAGTGAAACGATTCTTAACAAATTAAATTTTATTTGAAATCAAGAGCAGAGTGGCGCAGTGGAAGCGTGCTGGGCCATAACCCAGAGGTCCGTGGATCGAAACCACGCTCTGCTATGGATATTTTGGAAATTTTCTTTGAAGACGAAATCGAAACAGTTATTCATTACATATCTGCAGCAAAACTTTTAAAATAACTCAAATAATTTCCGATAAATTTTCCAAAATATTTTGACTTTCATGCGAGAATGATCTCGTGAGCATTTCGTAAAACTGAAACGATTCTTAAAGGAATTAAATTATATTTGAAAGCAAGAGCAGAGTGGCGCAGTGGAAGCGTGCTGGGCCCATAACCCAGAGGTCCGTGGATCGAAACCACGCTCTGCTATACATATTTTAGAAATTTTCTTTCAAGACGAAATCGAAAATGTTATTTATTATATATCTGCATCAAAATTTTAAAGTAACTCAAATGATTTCCGATAAACTTTCCAAAATATTTTATCTATCAGTCGAAACTGCTCTCGTGCTAATTTCGTAAAAGTGGAACGATTCTTAACCAAATTAATTTTTATTTGAAATCAAGAGCAGAGTGGCGCAGTGGAAGCGTGCTGGGCCCATAACCCAGAGGTCCGTGGATCGAAACCACGCTCTGCTATACTTATTTTAGAAATTTTCTTTCAAGACGAAATCGAAAATGTTATTTATTACATATCTGCATCAAAACTTTTAAAATAACTCAATCGATTTCCGATAAACTTTCCAAAATATTTTATCTTTCATGCGAAACTGCTCTTGTGCTCATTTCATAAAAGTGAAACTCTTCTTAATCAAATTAAATTTTATTTGCTATCAGGATAAGAGTGCCGAAGCGGAAGCGTGCTGGACCATAACTTAGAGGTTCGTTGATTGAAACCATGCTCTGCTATAGATATTTTCTTTCAAAACGAAATCGAAAATGTTATTCATTTCATAACTGTATTAAAACTTTTAAAATAACTCAAATAATTTCCAATAAATGTTCCGAAAAATTTTGATCTTCATGCGAATTGATTTGTGTGCATTTTGTAAAAGTTAAACGATTCTTAACCTGATTAATTTTTATTTGAAACCAAGAGCAGAGTGGCGCAGTGGAAGTGTGCTGGGCCCATAACCCAGAGGTCCGTGGATCGAAACCACGCTCTGCTATGGATATTTTGGAAATTTTCTTTGAAGACGAAATCGAAACAGTTATTCATTACATATCTGCAGCAAAACTTTTAAAATAACTCAAATAATTTCCGATAAATTTTCCAAAATATTTTGACTTTCATGCGAGAATGATCTCGTGAGCATTTCGTAAAACTGAAACGATTCTTAAAGGAATTAAATTATATTTGAAAGCAAGAGCAGAGTGGCGCAGTGGAAGCGTGCTGGGCCCATAACCCAGAGGTCCGTGGATCGAAACCACGCTCTGCTATACTTATTTTAGAAATTTTCTTTCAAGACGAAATCGAAAATGTTATTTATTACATATCTGCATCAAAACTTTTAAAATAACTCAAATGATTTCCGATAAACTTTCCAAAATATTTTATCTATCATGCGAAACTGCTCTCGTGCTAATTTCGTAAAAGTGAACGATTCTTAACCAAATTAATTTTTATTTGAAATCAAGAGCAGAGTGGCGCAGTGGAAGCGTGCTGGGCCCATAACCCAGAGGTCCGTGGATCGAAACCACGCTCTGCTATACATATTTTAGAAATTTTCTTTCAAGACGAAATCGAAAATGTTATTTATTACATATCTGCATCAAAACTTTTAAATAACTCAAATGATTTCCGATAAATTTCAAAATATTTTATCTTCATCGAAACTGCTCTCGTGCAATTTCGTAAAAGTGAACGATTCTTAACAAATTAATTTTATTTGAAATCAAGAGCAGAGTGGCGCAGTGGAAGCGTGCTGGGCCCATAACCCAGAGGTCCGTGGATCGAAACCACGCTCTGCTATAACTTATTTTAGAAATTTTCTTTCAAGACGAAATCGAAAATGTTATTTATTACATATCTGCATCAAAACTTTTAAAATAACTCAATCGATTTCCGATAAACTTTCCAAAATATTTTATCTTTCATGCGAAACTGCTCTTGTGCTCATTTCATAAAAGTGAAACTCTTCTTAATCAAATTAAATTTTATTTGCTATCAGGATAAGAGTGCCGAAGCGGAAGCGTGCTGGACCATAACTTAGAGGTTCGTTGATTGAAACCATGCTCTGCTATAGATATTTTCTTTCAAAACGAAATCGAAAATGTTATTCATTTCATAACTGTATTAAAACTTTTAAAATAACTCAAATAATTTCCGATAAATGTTCCGAAAAATTTTGATCTTCATGCGAATTGATTTCGTGTGCATTTTGTAAAAGTTAAACGATTCTTAACCAGATTAATTTTTATTTGAAAGCAAGAGCAGAGTGGCGCAGTGGAAGCGTGCTGGGCCCATAACCCAGAGGTCCGTGGATCGAAACCACGCTCTGCTATGGATATTTTGGAAATTTTCTTTGAAGACGAAATCGAAACAGTTATTCATTACATATCTGCAGCAAAACTTTTAAAATAACTCAAATAATTTCCGATAAATTTTCCAAAATATTTTGACTTTCATGCGAGAATGATCTCGTGAGCATTTCGTAAAACTGAAACGATTCTTAAAGGAATTAAATTATATTTGAAAGCAAGAGCAGAGTGGCGCAGTGGAAGCGTGCTGGGCCCATAACCCAGAGGTCCGTGGATCGAAACCACGCTCTGCTATACATATTTTAGAAATTTTCTTTCAAGACGAAATCGAAAATGTTATTTATTATATATCTGCATCAAAATTTTAAATAACTCAAATGATTTCCGATAAACTTTGCAAAATATTTTATCTATCAGTCGAAACTGCTCTCGTGCTAATTTCGTAAAAGTGGAACGATTCTTAACCAAATTAATTTTTATTTGAAATCAAGAGCAGAGTGGCGCAGTGGAAGCGTGCTGGGCCCATAACCCAGAGGTCCGTGGATCGAAACCACGCTCTGCTATACTTATTTTAGAAATTTTCTTTCAAGACGAAATCGAAAATGTTATTTATTACATATCTGCATCAAAACTTTTAAAATAACTCAATCGATTTCCGATAAACTTTCCAAAATATTTTATCTTTCATGCGAAACTGCTCTTGTGCTCATTTCATAAAAGTGAAACTCTTCTTAATCAAATTAAATTTTATTTGCTATCAGGATAAGAGTGCCGAAGCGGAAGCGTGCTGGACCATAACTTAGAGGTTCGTTGATTGAAACCATGCTCTGCTATAGATATTTTCTTTCAAAACGAAATCGAAAATGTTATTCATTTCATAACTGTATTAAAACTTTTAAAATAACTCAAATAATTTCCGATAAATGTTCCGAAAAATTTTGATCTTCATGCGAGATTGATTTCGTGTGCATTTTGTAAAAGTTAAACGATTCTTAACCAGATTAATTTTTTTTTGAAAGCAAG
Source organism: Trichonephila clavata (assembly GCA_019973975.1). Classification (NCBI taxonomy): domain Eukaryota; kingdom Metazoa; phylum Arthropoda; class Arachnida; order Araneae; family Nephilidae; genus Trichonephila; species Trichonephila clavata. The sequence continues at coordinate 8,665 of BMAO01032307.1, read as the reverse complement.
AGCAGAGTGGCGCAGTGGAAGCGTGCTGGGCCCATAACCCAGAGGTCCGTGGATCGAAACCACGCTCTGCTATACTTATTTTAGAAATTTTCTTTCAAGACGAAATCGAAAATGTTATTTATTACATATCTGCATGAAAACTTTTAAAATAACTCAAATGATTTCCGATAAACTTTCCAAAATATTTTATCTATCATACGAAACTGCTCTCGTGCTAATTTCGTAAAAGTGGAACGATTCTTAACCAAATTAATTTTTATTTGAAATCAAGAGCAGAGTGGCGCAGTGGAAGCGTGCTGGGCCCATAACCCAGAGGTCCGTGGATCGAAACCACGCTCTGCTATACTATTTTAGAAATTTTCTTTCAAGACGAAATCGAAAATGTTATTCATTACATATCTGCATCAAAACTTTTAAAATAACTCAAATAATTTCCGATAAACTTTCCAAAATATTTTATCTTCATGCGAAACTGCTCTCGTGTGCATTTCGTAAAAGTGAAACGATTCTTAACCAAATTAATTTTATTTGAAATCAAGAGCAGAGTGGCGCAGTGGAAGCGTGCTGGGCCCATAACCCAGAGGTCCGTGGATCGAAACCACGCTCTGCTATGGATATTTTGGAAATTTTCTTTGAAGACGAAATCGAAACAGTTATTCATTACATATCTGCAGCAAAACTTTTAAAATAACTCAAATAATTTCCGATAAATTTTCCAAAATATTTTGACTTTCATGCGAGAATGATCTCGTGAGCATTTCGTAAAACTGAAACGATTCTTAAAGGAATTAAATTATATTTGAAAGCAAGAGCAGAGTGGCGCAGTGGAAGCGTGCTGGGCCCATAACCCAGAGGTCCGTGGATCGAAACCACGCTCTGCTATACATATTTTAGAAATTTTCTTTCAAGACGAAATCGAAAATGTTATTTATTATATATCTGCATCAAAATTTTAAAGTAACTCAAATGATTTCCGATAAACTTTGCAAAATATTTTATCTATCAGTCGAAACTGCTCTCGTGCTAATTTCGTAAAAGTGGAACGATTCTTAACCAAATTAATTTTTATTTGAAATCAAGAGCAGAGTGGCGCAGTGGAAGCGTGCTAGGCCCATAACCCAGAGGTCCGTGGATCGAAACCACGCTCTGCTATGGATATTTTGGAAATTTTCTTTGAAGACGAAATCGAAACAGTTATTCATTACATATCTGCAGCAAAACTTTTAAAATAACTCAAATAATTTCCGATCAATTTTCCAAAATATTTTGACTTTCATGCGAGAATGATCTCGGGAGCATTTCGTAAAACTGAAACGATTCTTAAAGGAATTAAATTATATTTGAAAGCAAGAGCAGAGTGGCGCAGTGGAAGCGTGCTGGGCCCATAACCCAGAGGTCCGTGGATCGAAACCACGCTCTGCTATAGATATTTTAGAAATTTTCTTTCAAACGAAATCGAAAATGTTATTTATTACATATCTGCATCAAAACTTTTAAAATAACTCAAATAATTTCCGATAAATTTCCAAAATATTTTATCTTCATGCGAAATGTCTCGTGCATTTCGTAAAAGTGAAACGATTCTTAAAAATTAATTTTATTTGAAACAAGAGCAGAGTGGCGCAGTGGAAGCGTGCTGGGCCCATAACCCAGAGGTCCGTGGATCGAAACCACGCTCTGCTATACATATTTTAGAAATTTTCTTTCAAGACGAAATCGAAAATGTTATTTATTAATATCTGCATCAAAATTTTAAAGTAACTCAAATGATTTCCGATAAACTTTGCAAAATATTTTATCTATCAGTCGAAACTGCTCTCGTGCTAATTTCGTAAAAGTGGAACGATTCTTAACCAAATTAATTTTTATTTGAAATCAAGAGCAGAGTGGCGCAGTGGAAGCGTGCTGGGCCCATAACCCAGAGGTCCGTGGATCGAAACCACGCTCTGCTAAACTTATTTTAGAAATTTTCTTTCAAGACGAAATCGAAAATGTTATTTATTACATATCTGCATCAAAACTTTTAAAATAACTCAATCGATTTCCGATAAACTTTCCAAAATATTTTATCTTTCATGCGAAACTGCTCTTGTGCTCATTTCATAAAAGTGAAACTCTTCTTAATCAAATTAAATTTTATTTGCTATCAGGATAAGAGTGCCGAAGCGGAAGCGTGCTGGACCATAACTTAGAGGTTCGTTGATGAAACCATGCTCTGCTATAGATATTTTCTTTCAAAACGAAATCGAAAATGTTATTCATTTCATAACTGTATTAAAACTTTTAAAATAACTCAAATAATTTCCGATAAATGTTCCGAAAAATTTTGATCTTCATGCGAGATTGATTTCGTGTGCATTTTGTAAAAGTTAAACGATTCTTAACCAGATTAATTTTTATTTGAAACAAGAGCAGAGTGGCGCAGTGGAAGCGTGCTGGGCCCATAACCCAGAGGTCCGTGGATCGAAACCACGCTCTGCTATGGATATTTTGGAAATTTTCTTTGAAGACGAAATCGAAACAGTTATTCATTACATATCTGCAGCAAAACTTTTAAAATAACTCAAATAATTTCCGATAAATTTTCCAAAATATTTTGACTTTCATGCGAGAATGATCTCGTGAGCATTTCGTAAAACTGAAACGATTCTTAAAGGAATTAAATTATATTTGAAAGCAAGAGCAGAGTGGCGCAGTGGAAGCGTGCTGGGCCCATAACCCAGAGGTCCGTGGATCGAAACCACGCTCTGCTATACATATTTTAGAAATTTTCTTTCAAGACGAAATCGAAAATGTTATTTATTACATATCTGCATCAAAACTTTTAAAGTAACTCAAATGATTTCCGATAAACTTTCCAAAATATTTTATCTATCAGTCGAAACTGCTCTCGTGCTAATTTCGTAAAAGTGGAACGATTCTTAACCAAATTAATTTTTATTTGAAATCAAGAGCAGAGTGGCGCAGTGGAAGCGTGCTGGGCCCATAACCCAGAGGTCCGTGGATCGAAACCACGCTCTGCTAAACTTATTTTAGAAATTTTCTTTCAAGACGAAATCGAAAATGTTATTTATTACATATCTGCATCAAAACTTTTAAAATAACTCAATCGATTTCCGATAAACTTTCCAAAATATTTTATCTTTCATGCGAAACTGCTCTTGTGCTCATTTCATAAAAGTGAAACTCTTCTTAATCAAATTAAATTTTATTTGCTATCAGGATAAGAGTGCCGAAGCGGAATCGTGCTGGACCATAACTTAGAGGTTCGTTGATTGAAACCATGCTCTGCTATAGATATTTTCTTTCAAAACGAAATCGAAAATGTTATTCATTTCATAACTGTATTAAAACTTTTAAAATAACTCAAATAATTTCCGATAAATGTTCCGAAAAATTTTGATCTTCATGCGAGATTGATCTCGTGTGCATTTTATAAAAGTTAAACGATTCTTAACCAGATTAATTTTTATTTGAATCAAGAGCAGAGTGGCGCAGTGGAAGCGTGCTGGGCCCATAACCCAGAGGTCCGTGGATCGAAACCACGCTCTGCTATAGGTATTTCGGAATTTTTCTTTAAAGACGAAATCGGAACAGTTATTCATTACATATCTGCCGCAAAGCTTTTAAAATAACTTAAATAATTTATGATCAATTTTTCAAAATATTTTGATCTTCATGCGAGATTGATCTCGTGTGCATTTTGTAAAAGTTAAACGATTCTTAAAAAGATTAATTTTTATTTAAGAGCAAAGGCAGAGTGGCGCAGTCTAAGCGTGTTGGGCCCATAACCCAAAAGGTCCGTGGATCGAAACCACGCTCTGCTATACATATTTTAGAAATTTTCTTTCAAGACGAAATCGAAAATGTTATTTATTACATATCTGCATCAAAATTTTAAAATAACTCAAATGATTTCCGATAAACTTTCCAAAATATTTTATCTATCATGCGAAACTGCTCTCGTGCTAATTTCGTAAAAGTGGAACGATTCTTAACCAAATTAATTTTTATTTGAAATCAAGAGCAGAGTGGCGCAGTGGAAGCGTGCTGGGCCCATAACCCAGAGGTCCGTGGATCGAAACCACGCTCTGCTATACTTATTTTAGAAATTTTCTTTCAAGACGAAATCGAAAATGTTATTTATTACATATCTGCATCAAAACTTTTAAAATAACTCAAATGATTTCCGATAAACTTTCCAAAATATTTTATCTTTCATGCGAAACTGCTCTTGTGCTCATTTCATAAAAGTGAAACTCTTCTTAATCAAATTAAATTTTATTTGCTATCAGGATAAGAGTGCCGAAGCGGAAGCGTGCTGGACCATAACTTAGAGGTTCGTGATCGAAACCATGCTCTGCTATAGATATTTTCTTTCAAAACGAAATCGAAAATGTTATTCATTTCATAACTGTATTAAAACTTTTAAAATAACTCAAATAATTTCCGATAAATTTTCCAAAATATTTTGATCTTCATGCGAGATTGATCTCGTGTGCATTTTGTAAAAGTTAAACGATTCTTAACCAGATTAATTTTTATTTGAAACAAGAGCAGAGTGGCGCAGTGGAAGCGTGCTGGGCCCATAACCCAGAGGTCCGTGGATCGAAACCACGCTCTGCTATGATATTTTGGAAATTTTCTTTGAAGACGAAATCGAAACAGTTATTCATTACATATCTGCCGCAAAGCTTTTAAAATAACTCAAATAATTTCCGATCAATTTTTCAAAATATTTTGATCTTCATGCGAAACTGCTCTTGTGCTCATTTCATAAAAGTGAAACTCTTCTTAATCAAATTAAATTTTATTTGCTATCAGGATAAGAGTGCCGAAGCGGAAGCGTGCTGGACCATAACTTAGAGGTTCGTGGATCGAAACCATGCTCTGCTATAGATATTTTCTTTCAAAACGAAATCGAAAATGTTATTCATTTCATAACTGTATTAAAACTTTTAAAATAACTCAAATAATTTCCGATCAATTTTCCAAAATATTTTGATCTTTATGCGAGATTGATCTCGTGGTCATTTTGTAAAAGTTAAACGATTCTTAACCAGATTAATTTTTATTTGAAAGCAAGAGCAGAGTGGCGCAGTGGAAGCGTGCTGGGCCCATAACCCAGAGGTCCGTGGATCGAAACCACGCTCTGCTATAGGTATTTTGGAATTTTTCTTTAAAGACGAAATCGAAACAGTTATTCATTACATATCTGCCGCAAAGCTTTTAAAATAACTAAATAATTTCCGATCAATTTTTCAAAATATTTTGATCTTCATGCGAGATTGATCTCGTGTGCATTTTGTAAAAGTTAAACGATTCTTAAAAAGATTAATTTTTATTTAAAAGCAAGAGCAGAGTGGCGCAGTGGAAGCGTGCTGGGCCCATAACCCAGAGGTCCGTGGATCGAAACCACGCTCTGCTATAGATATTTTGGAAATTTTCTTTGAAGACGAAATCGAAACAGTTATTCATTACATATCTGCAGCAAAACTTTTAAATAACTCAAATAATTTCCGATCAATTTTCCAAAATATTTTGACTTTCATGCGAGAATGATCTCGTGAGCATTTCGTAAAACTGAAACGATTCTTAAAGGAATTAAATTATATTTGAAAGCAAGAGAAGAGTGGCCAGTGGAAGCGTGCTGGACCCATAACCAGAGGTCCGTGGATCGAAACCACGCTCTGCTATAGATATTTGGAAATTTTCTTTCAAGACGAAATCGAAACAGTTATTCATTACATATCTTCACAAAACTTTTAAAATAACTCAAATAATTTCCGATAAATTTTCCAAAATATTTTGACTTTCATGCGAGAATGATCTCGTGAGCATTTCGTAAAACTGAAACGATTCTTAAAGGAATTAATTTTATTTGAAAGCAAGAGCAGAGTGGCGCAGTGGAAGCGTGCTGGGCCCATAACCAGAGGTCGTGGATCGAAACCACGCTCTGCTATACTATTTTAGAAATTTTCTTTCAAGACGAAATCGAAACAGTTATTCATTACATATCTGCAGCAAAACTTTTAAAATAACTCAAATAATTTCCGATAAATTTTCCAAAATATTTTGACTTTCATGCGAGAATGATCTCGTGCTAATTTCGTAAAAGTGGAACGATTCTTAACCAAATTAATTTTTATTTGAAATCAAGAGCAGAGTGGCGCAGTGGAAGCGTGCTGGGCCCATAACCCAGAGGTCCGTGGATCGAAACCACGCTCTGCTATAGATATTTTGGAAATTTTCTTTCAAGACGAAATCGAAACAGTTATTCATTACATATCTGCATCAAAACTTTTAAAATAACTCAAATGATTTCCGATAAACTTTCCAAAATATTTTATCTTTCATGCGAAACTGCTCTTGTGCTCATTTCATAAAAGTGAAACTCTTCTTAATCAAATTAAATTTTATTTGCTATCAGGATAAGAGTGCCGAAGCGGAAGCGTGCTGGACCATAACTTAGAGGTTCGTGGATCGAAACCATGCTCTGCTATAGATATTTTCTTTCAAAACGAAATCGAAAATGTTATTCATTTCATAACTGTATTAAAACTTTTAAAATAACTCAAATAATTTCCGATAAATTTTCCAAAATATTTTGATCTTCATGCGAGATTGATCTCGTGTGCATTTTGTAAAAGTTAAACGATTCTTAACCAGATTAATTTTTATTTGAAAGCAAGAGCAGAGTGGCGCAGTGGAAGCGTGCTGGGCCCATAACCCAGAGGTCCGTGGATCGAAACCACGCTCTGCTATAGATATTTTGGAAATTTTCTTTGAAGACGAAATCGAAACAGTTATTCATTACATATCTGCAGCAAAACTTTTAAAATAACTCAAATAATTTCCGATAAATTTTCCAAAATATTTTGACTTTCATGCGAGAATGATCTCGTGAGCATTTCGTAAAACTGAAACGATTCTTAAAGGAATTAAATTATATTTGAAAGCAAGAGCAGAGTGGCGCAGTGGAAGCGTGCTGGGCCCATAACCCAGAGGTCCGTGGATCGAAACCACGCTCTGCTATACTTATTTTAGAAATTTTCTTTCAAGACGAAATCGAAAATGTTATTTATTACATATCTGCATCAAAACTTTTAAAATAACTCAAATGATTTCCGATAAACTTTCCAAAATATTTTATCTATCATGCGAAACTGCTCTCGTGCTATTTCGTAAAAGTGAAACGATTCTTAACCAAATTAATTTTATTTGAAATCAAGAGCAGAGTGGCGCAGTGGAAGCGTGCTGGGCCCATAACCCAGAGGTCCGTGGATCGAAACCACGCTCTGCTATAGATATTTTGGAAATTTTCTTTCAAGACGAAATCGAAACAGTTATTCATTACATATCTGCAGCAAAACTTTTAAAATAACTCAAATAATTTCCGATAAATTTTCCAAAATATTTTGATCTTCATGCGAGAATGATCTCGTGTGCATTTCGTAAAAGTGAAACGATTCTTAACAGAATTAATTTTATTTGAAAGCAAGAGCAGAGTGGCGCAGTGGAAGCGTGCTGGCCCATAACCAGAGGTCCGTGGATCGAAACCACGCTCTGCTATAGATATTTTGAAATTTTCTTTCAAGACGAAATCGAAACAGTTATTCATTACATATCTGCAGCAAAACTTTTAAAATAACTCAAATAATTTCCGATAAATTTTCCAAAATATTTTGACTTCATGCGAGAATGATCTCGTGAGCATTTCGTAAAACTGAAACGATTCTTAAAGAATTAAATTTATTTGAAAGCAAGAGCAGAGTGGCGCAGTGGAAGCGTGCTGGGCCCATAACCCAGAGGTCCGTGGATCGAAACCACGCTCTGCTATAGATATTTTAGAAATTTTCTTTCAAGACGAAATCGAAAATGTTATTATTACATATCTGCATCAAAACTTTTAAAATAAACTCAAATAATTTCCGATAAATTTTCCAAAATATTTTGACTTTTCATGACGAGAATGATCTCGTGAGCATTTCGTAAAAGCTGGAAACGATTCTTAACAGAATTAAATTATATTTGAAAGCAAGAGCAGAGTGGCGCAGTGGAAGCGTGCTGGGCCCATAACCCAGAGGTCCGTGGATCGAAACCACGCTCTGCTAACTTATTTTAGAAATTTCTTTCAAGACGAAATCGAAAATGTTATTTATTACATATCTGCATCAAAACTTTTAAAATAACTCAATCGATTTCGATAAACTTTCCAAAATATTTATCTTTCATGCGAAACTGCTCTTGTGCTCATTTCATAAAAGTGAAACTCTTCTTAATCAAATTAAATTTTATTTGCTATCAGGATAAGAGTGCCGAAGCGGAAGCGTGCTGGACCATAACTTAGAGGTTCGTGATTGAAACCATGCTCTGCTATAGATATTTTCTTTCAAAACGAAATCGAAAATGTTATTCATTTCATAACTGTATTAAAACTTTTAAAATAACTCAAATATTTCCAATAAATGTTCCGAAAAATTTAAATCTTCATGCGAATTTGATTTTGTGTGCATTTATAAAGTTAAACGATTCTTAACCAGATTAATTTTTATTTGAAACAAGAGCAGAGTGGCGCAGTGGAAGCGTGCTGGCCCATAACCCAGAGGTCCGTGGATCGAAACCACGCTCTGCTATGGATATTTTGGAAATTTTCTTTGAAGAC
>BMAO01032306.1:0-17029 GCA_019973975.1 Trichonephila clavata | reverse complement strand
TTTGAGAGTGCGCTGTTTGAGATGCGTGTCACAAAAATCGATCGATGACGAGTACACTCGTCATGACAAAATCCTGCAACTTCTCTTAACGAGTTTACTCATCATGACACAGAATCCTGCAATTTCTCTTGACGAGTATACTCGTCATGACACAGAATCCTGCAACCTCTAGACGAGTATACTCGTCATGAACACAGAATGCCTCTTGGCAACTTTCATCTTGACGAGTATACTCGTCATGGCATAGATTCCTGCAACTTCTCGTGACGTGTATACTCGTCATAGCACAGAGTCCTTCAACTTCTCTTGACGAGTATACTCGTCATGGCACAGATTCCTGCAACTTCTCGTGACGTGTATACTCGTCATGACACAGATTCCTGCAACTTCTCGTGACGAGTATACTCATGACAGATTCCTGTAACTTCTCCGTGACGAGTATACTTATGACACAGATTCCTGTAACTTCTCCGTGACGAGTATACTTATGACACAGATTCCTGTAACTTCTCCCTGACTCGTTAATCCCAGTTAACTGGTTAACCTTTGAAATTATTTTACTAACTGAACATGCTCAGAGCAATTTTTTTGAAAAGAGCACACTAAGACTAGTCTTTTGGGGATCAATGCCAATAAATGTGAATACTTAACAGGCAATATTTAAAAATAAATCTAAATTTTTACAAAAATCATAAGTGAAATTTTAGCATTCCTAAAAAGTTTTTAAATGAGAAAAAAAAGTAATAAACTTCTATGTATTGATATAAGTGTTTATAAAATAAACTACACACATTTAAGTAGGGGATGTACTAAAATTTTAATTTTTTTAAATTATTGTAAGAATGTGAGCTAATCGAATAAATATAAGAAATGTAAAATTTATGAGGCTATTATACAAATAACAGGCATATAGTAAGAATTATTTAATAAGTTTCCTAGAAAATTAAATAAATCAGATTCAAAAAGTTCCATTGAAATGCATTTATAATTTTTTGAGTTATTACACACGCCATGGAATTTGAACCATTTAAAGGGCCAATCCGTTAAGATGAAAGACCCACACTGCGTTTTTCAAATTTTACGTCTTTAATTGTAACTTGACCCTATGTTACGTAGAAACAAAATTATATATTTCGTACAGCCACAAAAGATTGTTCTATTCAATAAAAAAATAAACCTAAAATTTGCGTTTTGATCGAAATGAGTTATTTCAAAGTATCCGGATACCTTAAAATAGCAAACCACTTCTCTTGGAAAGTTTTCACTAGATAGGCGCCGCAAGTCCTTTTGTTTGTATATGATAAGAGAATGCGAACATGCTTTTATTTGCTTCCATTCGATTACTGGGAGAAAAGCGCAAAATGTACACATTTATCTAATGTGAACATAACAATGAAACCACTAACTTTCTTAGAGCGCCTTATCCGTCTCAAACGACCTTGCCAAAATGGTCTCGAAATTCTTGTCTCTAACTTTTGTTTAAATGCGAGTCGAGATTTCCGTTCACTGACGGATGTAGGCACTTTTTATGGCGGCAGATTTTTAGGGACGCCAAAATTTTCCAGACGGAAAAGATTTGAAATCATTTGTTTATCAACTGTAAGACCGAAATTTAATGCTTCCTTTCTTGCTTTGAAAACCTCAAGAAGTCAATATTAAAGAAGTAGAATTATTTTTTTAAAAATAATTTTAAGAAGTACTAAATATGCATTTAATTCATGCCCAAACTCACTACCTAAATTTAATTTGAATCCATTATTACCATTCGTATTATTACAAGAGCGTCAAATTAACTTAGGACTAGGGCGGCATTGAATCTATATCCGTTTCCGGTCTCATCTTCTATGGAACATGGGATTTTTCTTTAAATCAGCACGTGTAAAAGTTGAAAATCGTTGCTTTTCGAGCAATGTATCGAGTTTTATTGCTAAAATATTAAGTGATGCGATTGTGTATACTAATACCGCACTTCAAAATAATATGTACCCTACTGGTAACGTACCTCGTAATTTCCAGGCTTTGTTCAGTGTAGAGTTCGGAGTATTATTCTGATATCAATCATTATATCCGATATCAAATCAGAACCGTAATTTAAAATGAATAACAATAACTTGTTTAATTCATTAATCAATAATTTGAGAAAATTAAAAATCAAAAAAAATTTCGTTAACTTACAGCTTTTTGTTTTGCTTACTTTTAGAATCATTACTACATTATAAAATTTTTTTTGCCTTTATACTTTAATGAGTTGGAATCTATTGATAATTTAATAATAAATTATAATTATTTAACCATAATGTTTTGAAATAAAAAGAAAACAATCAAGCCATAAAACAAATAATTATCTAGTAATTAAGGCTTAATGTATACTCATTGAAATAAAAATTTAAATCGGATTCATATCCGATGTTGCTTAGTAAATGATAATCAAATTTTGAATTTATAATTGAGAGCAACGTTAACATATAAAATATATATACTCAGAATTACCAAATATTTTCGTATTCACATTTCTTTTGCAAAAGTTTAAGAAGCAACCAAATTTAAATAAATAGCTGTCATTACTTTTAGCTTTTTAAAACCAACTTATTTCATGATAAATAGCAATATTATTAAAAATATATTATTCTGTTTATAAGAAAATGAGTTAAATCAGAGCATATAAACGAGTACATTATTCAGTCACAAAACAGTTTAAAAGAGTAATTAACAAAACAGTTAAATAGCCTCGATTTAAGCGAAATCGGAGTTGCGATTTTCAAATCTCATCGATTCATCTTTAGGAAAAGAAAAGAAAAAAAAAGAGGAAAAATGGGATAAACTGGTGATGGAATTGAAGAAGATGTCGATCTTGAAAGGCAAATTATTTAAAAAGTGGATAATGACGACATTCAAGAACTGCTGGATTCCCACAATCAGGAGCTGACAATTGAGCTCATAGAAATGCACGAGAAAGAGCAAGACATTGAACTCGAGTCTTTAGACCTAGTTCAATCAGAAGATCGAATGGCAGTTGGGAATTGGACAGAAGACCTCAATTTAATTGAACAAAGGTTACAAATTTTAGAAAATTTAGACTCCAGCGAAGAGCGAATTTTTCAACAAAACAAGGAATGTAAAAATTAATAGAAAATTTTGAGGCAGAAAAAAATCTTAGAGCCGGCAGGCTATTTTTTTTAGATTTTATGAAGCTTTCTAGATTAAAATAACTTCATTTACGATTTTGTTTTACCTTTGACTTTATTAAACATTTTTAATTATTTTCTTTCGTCTCCGGCCACGACCAAATATATTATATATGTATTTGTATGCGAAATTATACCCCGATTTTCTCGAATTCGACTCAAGGTATCCGACTACCACAAAATTGTGAATTTTGCCAAAAATCGACAATTTTTTTTTTGATTTTATTCAATAAACCATATTATTAGCTTTATAAAAATACCAAGTTTATCATTTTCCGTTCCCTAGAACAAAAACTACGAGTATTTTAGTAAAAGCAGATGCCATTACTTTCAGCAAGATGTCATACATTAAAACGCGTTTTACTCGAAATGTGATTTTTTGAAAATAATCAAACGGGGCCAGCGATTGCTAAAAAAGTTTTAAGAATAATTAACCGAAATTTTTTCTGTAAGTTCTATATAATAGTAGAAGTATTTTTTTTGGACCTTCAGATTTATCAATCACTGTTTTATTACAAAATTTACCGTCCCTTATGGGAATATAATCACTGTTTTTTTAAGCAATTTCATATAATAAATGAGATAAAGTGCTCTGGTTTTTGTAAAAATTAAAATCTCTTATTCTGAAGGTCATTTCGACAATGAATAACATAGCAACACATCAGGATTGAAAAATTGGAAATTTATTCATAAGCCTTTGGTACAGAATGGGCCACGTTTATGTTATTTTTTGTCAATTTTTACCCATTTTAGTTATAATAATCTCCTTTTCTCTTAATTTTAGCACATTTTTTTAAAAATGTACTAAAAAAAATCTAAAATCAACAAAAAATACACATATTAAAAAAAAAGTTGCATCACTATGTCCCAGCTAGTAGCGCACACAAATTTTTCAAGGGGTTTGGGGTTCATTGTTGAAAGTTCACCCCCAATCGTATCATACCTCAAGACAATACCAATTGATTTTTCCGATTTTATTGATTTTGTCAATAAAAAACAGTAAAAATAAATTATTGAATCAACAATTAGCATTAATTAATAAAATAGATTGTTAAGTACAAGTACTTAATTAAATTTTACGTTATATACCATATAGGATTATTCATCAATCAAAAAAACTCAAGGGCTTTGGGGGGAATCCAGACCCCTAGGACATCCCCCTTGTGTGCGCCACTGTGTCCCATCTAACGCGTAAGTTCGGGATATTACTGTATTTGATTAAAACAGAAAATAATTTACGACACACATTAGAAGTTAAGTGATAATACTAGTACGTACAGTAATATCCCGAACTTACGCGAAAAGGACTGATTGATAACATAGCTGCTCAAACCAAATCCGTGTAAGTCGATATGAGATTTCGCATATAAATTATTTTTATTTGGGGCCGGAGACGAAATAAAGTTAATGTATAAGAAAAAACTGCTCAATAAAATCATAGATAACACAAATACAAAATCGCAAACTGAAGTTATTTCGATGTAGAAGGTTTTATAAAACCAAACAAAGAAGTCTGCCGTCTCGAAGGTTTTTCTTTTTCCTCAAGCAAAATTTTTTCGTAACATACTAATAGTTTTTTTATTCCTTGTTTCGTTGAAAAATACGCTTCTCATTGGAGTTCGTTTATTTTCTCAAAAATTTGTAACGCTTTTTCAATTAAACTGAAGTTTTATATTCCCAACCGCCATTCGAGTTTGATTGAACTGGATCTAAAGATTCTTCAATGTCTTGCTCTTCCTCATAAATTTCTATGAGTTCATCAATCGGCAGTTCCTGATTGTGGGAATCTAGCAGTTCATGAACGTTATCACTATCCACTTCTAAATTTATTTGTATGGCAAGTTCGACAGCTTCTTCAATCTCCTTATGAAAAAAATAAAATGAATTTTTATGGCTAAGCTTCGATTCGCGCAAAGAAGTCCGAACATGTACATTAGCTAAACAGGAAACTAGGAGTAAGTAATTGAGTTGTGTAGCGCTCAAACAAAAGATTAATCGACGAGATATGAAAATCGCGTAACTTCTGGCTCGTTTAAATTGGAGTAGCGCAAGTCGAGGCATTTCTGTACTTTTAAAAATAAAGAAATATAAACAAGTACTCTAATACACACAAGTAACTATTATGAGGCTTAGGACACCTGTTTATAAAAATTAACTAGAATAAAATAAAAGTTATATAAAGAAATTAATAAGATTTTTTCCTACCTCTCTCTACTTGGAATACTACAATAATGTACGAATTATATTATTTATATAAGGGGAGAAAGTCAAAACACAATTGATATCAACAGTGTAAGTACAAGAATTCCGTTTTGGCACCCTTTGACTGTGAATTTAGCCCGTTATCTGAAAAAAAGTAAAGAGGATCTCTTGCGATGAAATTAAAAATCGTCTGCTGCGTTCGAATTACTGCAGAATATCTCAAATTTTTTTGCATCGGAGTTTTTGGCAGTTAAGGAATTTAGTTCATCTTTGTATTCGTATTCGCTTAAAAATCAAAATCTTAAGCTCAATTAATTAGCTTAGTCCTTGATTTCTGTCACCTTTTTGTGTAATTTATTCCATAATTATAACATTGGTATTTAATTGTTCAACTGACTTTATCCACAAATAAGTTTAAATAATTTCAGAATTTAATCTTCTGAATTTATTCTTTATTCTTACAATGTTCTATGTTCTTTCAAAGTTTAGTTCTAATTGGATTTAATGTTTAGCTTTTTTAAAAATTTCTTTTCTTTATTTTGAACGAATTTTTAACAGACAATTGGAATTACGCAGTAGTTACAGTTTTTAGTTTGAAAATTCTCTTCCCTATTTTTATCGCCCGCTTTAATTCAATAATTCATGCCTCTAATTTATCTGATTTCTTAATTTAGTTGCCGACATAATCGTTTGCTGTTAAAGTTATGTTACTTAAGTTAGCATCTTGTCATTATTCTAAGTACAGTAGAACCTGTTTTTGTGCGTTCATTTTTATACGATTTTATTTTTGTGCAATTTTTATTTTTGTGCAATTTTTTTTACGCGATATATGAATTTCAACGGCTTTAGTGCCACTGTAATGTTTTCAAACAAAGTACATATACACATTTCAAGACGCTCTGTTCATTTACTAAAAACAGTCTCGACAATGCACGTTCCATTGCCTTATCTCAACGCACAAGCAGCACGCGCTTGACTGAAGATGAAACTTTCAAGGACATTATCAATAATATGATAAATTATGAAGACAGACAAGAGCCAGAGTGAATAAAATATATGCAGGGATCCAGCTTTCAAAAAATTAGAAATGTGTTTTCTAAAAATACCAATTCCGAAATGAGTTTTAAATTCCAAAAAGAGTTTCAATCATACATTTATAGTTGTCGTGACCTTCACAAGCAACAGACCAACCGACCGTCGTCGCAAAAACTTATCACTTACTTTATGCCCCTCCCCCCAAAAAATCAATTAAAATTGTACCTTGAATTAGTTCAAAATTGCTTTCTTCACTTCACCAGAGAAAAATGTGTGATTTGGATTACGAAGAGTACTAGTGAATTATTTAGGTGCAGTAGCGCGCATAAAAATATTTCAAGGAGGGGGGGGGGGGGTCCATGGTCAAAAGTCCCCAACTCGTAAGCAACTCGTCAAGACGACACCAAATGATTCTTCTGATTTTGTAAAAAAATAAGTTATTGAATTAATAATTAGCATGGTGCTAGTTTGATACCACGGGGCAGGAGTTAAGTTGTTTTTGTTCGCCAAGATCGGCTATAACATTTCAATATGGTTACCTTGATATTTTTATCGTCTGGCGATGTGGTTGCCATGGAGATAACGTATATTAGAAATAATTTTTTTTTTTTGGTTTTGGTTCTCGGGATAATCTTATTAATTTCAGACGATTTTAAATCGATTTCTTTACAATTTAACCATTTTCATTGCAATTCCGAATCAACTTATTTCAGTCTCCCGTTTTTTTTATGCCATTTCGAATATGAATATTTCTAATATCATTGAGTACTAGGATATTTTTTTAAAAAAAGAATGAGTGTTGTATTTTTAATTATTGGTTTAAATCGTTTATTTTCACTTTGTTTTACTTTTTAAAAGTTTTTTTTTTAACGTTCATTGTTCAATGAAATTCGTTGAAGAAACTTGCAGTTTTTGGAACACAGCAAGTTTTCAGTACTTTTTAATTGCTATTCATTATCAATTTTAACATATATTATGTAATTATTTTATTGATATAATATAAAAATACAATAATGTGTAATAATCATAATATTCGTTATTTGTAATAATTTTTATTTTATAAATATTATTACATGTGTTATTTATTTAAAATTGTGTTATTTATTTCTAAGTATTATGTTATTTATTTATTATTATTTTGTTATTCATTTATAGTGTTAAATGAGTATTTTTATATATGTACGATTCTTATATTACAATACGGTGATTATTCTTTTTTATAAAAAATATTAAGTTATATTATGCTTATTATTAAATAATTCTTTATGAATATATAATTATTCATTATATATATACATAATTACTATAAAACTATATTATAAGATTATTGTATACTGCATAATATTACTACTAGTAAATATGATTTTTTTATTGATATTCATTATTTATTGATCTTGATTAGTGTCAATCTCTTCCTATATTCTCCATCTGAAATAGATTTTATTGCATTTCAAAACAGTTCTCTGACGAGTCTTACCGCTAGGCCGCCATCTTGAATTTTATTCCAACAACATGAGCTGCTTGGCGTGATTCTTTATCGCGCCAAGCAGCGTTTGGCGCCTTGCGCCATGATATCAAACTAGTTCCCATAAATCGAAAAAACTCAAGGGCTTTGGGAGGTGTCCGGACCCCTAGGACATCCCTCTTGTGTGCGCCACTGTGTATGTGCATTTTGAAAACTTCTCCATCCATACAATGAGAGATACGTTTTTACAATGTTTCTATGCGTAATTTATTAATTTTGTTTGTAAATACTTTCTCATAAATTTCGTAAATAATTGACGTTTTTTCTAAGTGCGACTTTTCTTAACTGGTCCTTCTCCAATGCATTAAAAAAGTTATCTATGTCGACAAAGTTTGTTACATATAAGTAGTTAGGAAATTTTCAAATTATTTTTTTGTGCGATTTCTTTTTATTGCGGTCCCTATCTACTGCACAAAAACAGGTTTTACTGAATGTTTTTAAATCGGAGAAAATTCTAATGCTTAATTTTCTTAAAACACCCGAATTACTACTCTTTCAGAGAAAAACAACCAGACCCAGAATCAAAAAAAATTCATCACTGTTATTATTAGTGAAATACTGTACATTAGCCTGTAGGAAGAAAAGGAAGACTCCATTCACTTTTCACCCAGATAGTAGAATACATTTGCTGATCATCTAATTGACCTTCGAACTTATTGGTATGGTTAGTTTCGTCCCCACTCTTGCGTGTTTATTTTCATTTAGGGAAGTTGTAAGTATTGCATTTCTGTTGCGTTTTTTTTTCATGTAAAAGAGTTATGATACTGTGTTGGCACACAGAGTACTTGGAAGGATTATTGACCAAGATTTATTTTTGAGGTTTCTCAAACGTATAAAGCATAATGAAAAACGTTTTCAACATAATTCTTTTTAGAACTAACATCCATATTTTTATACTGAATACACTTCTAACCCGGTAGCAGTCACACGGGGCACAGAGCAGGTTTATCCATTGGGCGCTTGGGGAGGGCACCCAGATAAGTTGGATTTACCGGATCAGAGCCCCTAACTTGGATCAGACAGTTCCCGTATACCTGCGCCCAGGGCCCGAAATAAGCTTAAACCGGCACCGTTTGTGTCCTTTAATAAAGTCACGCACATTTGAAGTATTTTAGTTCAGCTTTTGATTGGATTTTCTTCTCAAATGATCAAGGAAAAATTGAAAATTCCTTGAAAGTTGGTAAGTATATTTTCTCGTAAGTTATTCACTGGAATTACGATTTTTATAGTACACAATAAAAATAATTATAAAAAAAAGATTGTGGTGACTCAGTCACCCATTAACGCTAATATCGAGGGCGCATCTGCTCCCAGTTAAAACATTTTGAAGTTTTCTCGCTTTAATTATTGAAAATAACACAATTACTTTTTATATACAATGTACACTGCGAGAAACGATCTTCAAAACTGAGAGCAAACAGCTCACTTTTGAGTACTTCACATTCTCAAAATAGCTCCGATGCACGCTTACTCAAATCTGAGAATCGCATATTCTCATATGGAGACACAAGTACATTCTCATTTTTGAACCTGTTACGGGATCAAATTTTTGAGAATGAAAGATCGATATGAGTATATAATGCACTCATATTTGAATTTGTTAATGTATCAAATATGAGTTAAAACAATAAAATGAGTATGCATAGCATTTATTTTCGGTACTGTTGTATCTAATATGAATTTTTAACAGAAAAATATTTATTAACCCAAATCTTAAGGGATTTAAAAATGTGATACCTGAGTTGTAAATTTTCACTTTCTACATCTTACGTATTATTTTATTTTCATTTCATGAAATTTTTACACTTAACTTCGAAATCAAAATTCATTTTACGTTTATTGTGTGTAACAAAAAGGTACTCGCATATTATCGCGAAAGTGCCTAAGTTAAAGATAACTCGCCAAATTGGCAGTAACGATTTCGCATGTGTCCTACGCGCTGAATTAGCAACCATGTACTTCGTTTTATATAATGTCGCCAATACGGTGGCGACAATAAGCAAGTATCGACAAAAATATTACTTTTCGAGAAAAAAAATGCAACTATTATTTGATCACAAACTGCATGTCTTCGAACTTTTACCGCAAATATAAATCTTTGAAAACTGCAAAAATGAATTCGATGTAATAGTTAAACAAATGTGTATGCATTTTGAACTAGTTCCAGAAGCAATTTGATTCATTATTTATATTTATGTTTCTCTAGAAGCATTATATTGTTTCCTTAAAATCATATACAAGCAGAAAATTAACTTTTATTTAAAAAAATTCAGCCCTTCAATAATAAGTTATTAGAAATATCTAGGAAACATTATGATAAATAACAGATTTTTCTAAGTAAAAATTTCAAAACAATGCCAGAAAGAAATAGCTTTTTTACATATTATGTAACCTGAAGAAAAAAACCTTTTGACTAAACTAACACTCATTAGGCCCAGGTGTGTAAGTACTCTTTATATCAATTGTTTTGTTTAAATAGAAACATCTATCCACATGGAAATAAAGAAAATGCATTGCTATATTAAAAATTAAGATCGTTTTTTGTTAAATCAACTGATTTTACACTCTCCTATCACCAAAGAAAACAAATATTATAGTTTTTAAGTTAATGGTTTTTTTTAAATTAAAATACTTAAAAATTTCAGTCCTTAGAAGAATGTAAAAACAACTAAAACAGTAGATTTTTGCATTAAAAAACATTAAAATAAACAAGTTTTTAACCAACTGGAAAGAGTTTTTAGAGAAGTTTTCTGCACCCATTTAAAAGAAAAAATAACATCCCAAGGAGCAGCAGAATCATAATCTAGCCATTTTTCTACTTTATATAGCATTTTATTTTCAATTATTCACTGTTAACAAGAAAAATAAAACAAACCAAAATCATATTGTTGAAATATTTATTCTGGAAATTGTACACATACATATATACATAAAAAATAAACAAGAATATAAGTGAAATTTTTGAAATTTTTTTTTATAAACACTATCTAATCCATATTATAGTCAACTCCATCCTTATTTGTGCAGAACAGATTATGTTTTAGTGTAATATATATTGAATTATCATTGTAAATATAGGAAAGTGTGTAAAAGTACATAAATAAACAACTTTTTAATTTTTTTATCAAATCTTGTCTTTGAGTTACAAAATGTGAGTGAAAATGCCTTTCAAACAGTGTTGTTTCAAATAAATTACATGTTAGGATATGCGAGTCATCTAAATTATTTACTGCAGAATTTATAGATAGCTGGTTCTGAAAGGAATTTTGAAAGTTTTCTCATTAGAGTAAAATTTTTACAAAGGTTGTTCATAATTATATAGTTTTCGAAATGACTATTTACAAAATTTAGCATAACACATGTAGTGATATGCTATACCTGTATGAGTATTTAGAACATAAGGACAAAGGCTACAATGTGAAACCAATGGTCTTTGGCAGAAAGTGCAAAATGTATGAAATTCATAAATTAATTTTATCCATAAAATATTTTTTTTTAAAAATTCAGAGCTATATGCAAAATTTAAAACAAATTATGAGTGGAAACATTAAAAATCAAGATTTGTACTAACAAGCAGAAATGAAATTACTGCAAATTAAAAATAAAGCATTCATAATTTAGAAACAAGATAAAAGATTTTAAAAATACAATTTTTATAAATATTGCACGTCTACCTGAATTTCACATTTATAAAAACAACAGTTAAAAAAATACCACACATTGGAACAATATATACAGGAACTAATTTGTTATCAGTACACTACACATTAAACATCTTTTAGAAGTGGTTTTGAAATCGCTGCAAATAAATTTTCGCATCCAATAGTATTCAATCAATGATGATGGTCTCCCACTAAGAACTCAACATGACAATAATTTAAAAGAATGGCTTATTCCTGGCAAAAAAGGAATTACATTAAGAAGCAAAAACATAAGTACTTTTTTTTATAGAAAACCAATTAGAAAAATATGAATGCCAGGATTTAAAGAAATAGAACAAAAGGTATTTAGAAATGCCAAGAAAAAAGCAGAAAAAAATAAAATTGAAACTGGAAAAATAATAACTGCATTTAAAAGAGTGGGGTGCTCAATATCAATTGTTATAATTTCTTACTAGTTCTATTCCAAAATGCAGAGTTAGTGTAAAAATGTAGTACATAGGACCCCACGCCTTTACCACGATGACATTAATTTTCTAGTTAATCATTTTATTCTTATATAAGATTTATTTCTTACTTTTTAGTTTGATAAAAAAGCATGTTTCTTAAAACTATAATTTAATTTAATTGTGCTTCAAATACGTCAGACTGAACAAATTACGTATTATCACAACAAATGCCAAATCTAATAATAACACACCAAGTTGGCAACCCTGATTGGTAATTGCGTCTTATTGCAACCTATTAGCGATATTATATGAAATGAAGCACCTGGCAGCCAATTCAGTGTGTACCACACATAGGAAATCGGGGTGGCCAACTCAGCGAGTTATTTAGAGTCAGCGATTGTCGCAAAAATACACAAGTACCCTCCGAGTTCCTGTGTGTTGAACGTGCTGAATTGGCAAACAGGTGCTTTGTTTCATATAATGTCACCAATTGGTTGTGATAATACGTAAGTACCAAGATTTATGTTTTTTCACTTGTGTACAACATACCTGCATACAGGAGTTTTTGTACCCAAGCTGTATTAATTTTTGGTACTTTCATAATATTGCAACCATATTGGTGAAATTATATGTAATACAACACATGGTAGTCAATCTGGCGCATACGACACACGCAAAATCAGGGTCACCAACTTGGCACGTTATCTTGAACATTGGCATTGTTGTGGTAATATGTATCGTAAAATCTGGTGTATGGTGCACACTTTTAACACAAAAAATAAGATTGAATTTTAAGCGTGCACGTTATATACCAGGTATAAAAATAAGAGTTTTAAAAAATGTGAGCACAGGACAAAAAATTAGATTTCTACATAGATCAAAATAATGGTTATTTAAAAGAAATGGCATTCCTTATGAACTTAAAGGGTTGCACTTCTAGATGTATACTATTTTTTACTAAAGCTTAGAATAAATGACTTTCAAACTTTAAGAGCATGACTCGCATACATCTCAGGTTTCTTCATGAAAATGGGGGTGCACATTCTCAGCAAATAAACATAAAAATTAAAAATTGCTACTTGAAAGTATAAGTGCATGTAATACGATGGTATACATGATATGCCAGATTTTATGGTAAAAACATAATTTTTTTCTACCTTTCTTTAATGAGTAAAAGCATAAAATATATTTATATTGGGTTAAATATAAAGAATCTGATATATATACTTCATTTATTTTCATCCAAATAAACAAAACACTATAGTCACAATAAAGGAACCATAAAATAAATGTATTGAAATAATTTCTTTATGAGAACTTTTAAGACATTTTCCATAAGTTTACCAATAAGCTAGAAAAGTTCTTTAAAATCTACAAGAAATTAGTCTCTTAAAAAGATTACTAATTGAAAACAAAAATTTATTTTGTAGGCTTGCCTTTTTCAAGACATGCAAGCTATTTTAAAGTTCAATATGAAAATAAAACTATTCCAATGTAGCAAAGGAATACTTAAATTATTATTTGCCTATAAGCAAGTGCCCAAAAAATCAACAATGTGACTTATTATGAATCAAGTAAATTTCATTAAGATATGTGACTACCCAAAATTCGCAGTTTTGGTGAAAATTTTCAAAAATTACTTTTGTGTTTTTATTTTAAAGACTATACATTTAAGATTCCAAAAACACTCTATTTTTGTTTCTATGATATCTAGAAGCAAAGTTATAGCATAATTAGTAAACTGGAATTGGAGTTAAAAAAACCAGATGCTGATCCCTACACAAAATATTTTTAAGATATTGAATTTAAATTTTCAGAACATGTTTTATTTAGTTCTATCTGTGTTATGAATCAAAATCTAATCTCTGTGTATATACAGTGAACCCAAAAAGTGTTCGTACACTTGCAATTTCCTATAAAATTTATTGTTTCCGACTAATAAAAATTAATATTTTGGAATTGTAATTTTTTTATATCTGTAACTTGTTCTTGGTGGAATGACATAATTATTTTTTTAAAAATTGTATAACTATTATTTTTAAAAATTCATAATCAAAAAGCTCCTGAAAAATTACGCCACTAAAGTCTTAGAACACTTAACAAAAATCTCAACATAGCTTTAAATATTGTATTTCTTTCTTAATTTAGAACTTAGTAGGATATCTTTTAGTGTCCACAACAACTTTTGGACATCTTGATATAGATTTATTGAGTTTTTGTAATTTCTGCATTGATTTTCCTCCATGCTTCTGTGATTATTGTTTTTACTTCCCATTATGTGTTTATATGTCATGTTTTCTTTTTATTTTAAATCTAGTTCTCCCCAAATATGCTCTGCTGGGCTAAATAAATTGATTGAGGAGGTGTTTTCAAACTTTTGGGTACAGTTATAGAGACACCAGCAGTGTACATTGAGAGCAGTTCGCTTGGCGTCATTATCCTGTTAAAAAATGAAGTCGTCTGAAATATCCAAATTTTGAGAGGATAATTTAAAATTTCTCTTTAAAATATTTAAATAGAGCTCATGATTCTCAATACCATCAAAAAATACCAAATTACCTAATTCCTGAAGCCTATTTACACCCCCCCCTCCCCCGCAAGAACACCTCTGTGTTGATACATGGAGGTGGAGGAGCTCTTGTTCCACATAAATTCACTGGATTAAATGCCTCATTTTTTCCTTTAAAACTATTATATGCCCATCAGAACCAAAAATGTTGAATTTTCTGTCATCCCAATCACTTTCCTGTCAATTTTGAATTTTCTGAAACTTAAGTCACAAGAATCTAGTTGGATGAATGAACCATGGAAGTGGAAGTGTTCTTGCATGGGGGCGTAAATCAGCCACAGAATTAGGTAATTTTTGATGGTATTGAGAATCATGAGCTCTAGTCAAATATTTTAAAGAGAAATTTTAAATTGTCTGTCCAAAATTTGATATTGAACACGACTTCATATTTTAACAGGATAATGAAGCCGAGCGTACTGCTCTCAATGTACACCGCTGGTGTCTTTATAACTGCCCGAAAATTTTGTGATAACACCTCCTCAATCAATTTATTTAGCCCAGCAGAGCATATTTGGGGAGAACTAGATTTAAAATAAAAAAACATGACATAAACACATAATGGGAAGTAAAAATAATAATCACAGAAGCATGGAGGTAAATCGATGCAGAAATTACAAAAACTCATTAAATCTATATCAAGATGTCCAAAAGTTGTTGTGGACACTAAAAGATATCCTACTAAGTTCTAAATTAAGAAAGAAATACAATATTTAAAGCTATGTTGAGATTTTTGTTAAGTGTTCTAAGATTTTAGTGGCGTAATTTTTCAGGAGCTTTTTGATTATTAATTTTTAAAAATAATAGTTATGCTATTTTTAAAAAAATAATTATGTCATTCCATTAAGAACAAGTTGCAGATATCATAAAAAAATTACAATTTCTATACATTAATTTTTATTAGTCGAAATCATTAAATTTTATAGGAAACTGCAAGTGTACGAACACTTTTGGGGTTCACTGTATTTATGTACTTCATTGCATTTAAATGTAAAAAATATCATTAATTTTTTTAAAAAATCGAGTTTTTGCATAAAATTTGGCATATTTAAAAAATTTTTAAAAGTAATACATATCTTTTAATTCCTAATATATAAAGATGTTCCATTATTTATGTACTGTATAAATATTATTTGAATACATTCATTAGAATTTTGTGTAAAAGATCCTAATTGCAATTTTTCATGAAAATTTTACTAAACTCGACAATTTTTATAATCTATAAAACTCTCCAGAAAACAGCAAAAGGGTTGAAAATTAGTTAAACATGAAGCTAAAGAGTTTGAGCTATAAATATGGTGAGTTTAAGAAATGTACAACTAGTAGAACATTTTTCATATTGTATTTAAATCTTTAAAAGCATTGTCTGAGAAACTATGTTTTTTGGCTTCACGGTAAAGTTCACAAATGGATTTCTTTTTAAGACATTGAATTAACATTTTAAGAAAACTTTTATTTTATTTTATTTGTATTATAGACTATAATCTCTGTGTATGTATTTATGCATTTATTGCACATACAATTTGTGAGAAAAAACATGCTTTTTTTTTAAAAAAATTGACCAATTTCAAAAAAATAATGTAAATCTTATCGCTTTAGGCACAGATAATGATGTTATTTGTGTGCAGTTTTAATATTATTTGAATATATTAATTAGAATTTTCAATACAAGGTTTACTGTAACTGCAATTTTTAACTAAAAATTCCCAATCTATCCAAAATAATTTAAAATTTTGTGGAATTGTATTTTAATTCCTGACTCAAGTGTAGTATAGGGGAGAGGGCCCTTTCGATTTTTATATAGATATTATTGGTTAGATAACGAATTCATTCTGGCTTCGGGAAACTTATCGCTAAGTGAAGTAGCTTGGCGATCGATTTTGGTCACCAAAAAAATTTTACATCGCCAAGTATCTATACTACACTTGAACCTTAATTCCTAGTTCTATGCACACCCTTTTTAAAGAAAAAAGTGTTTTTTTAGTTGAAAATTTATGTTTCAATAAAATGCTCCAAACGTAGCCACATACCTCTTAAATTACCATTACCTTACCATTTTTACGCTAAATTCCTATAAAAGCCTTACAAAATCAAAACAATCTAGTACTCATGTGTTCGTCCGCGGGTAGCGTGGTAGAAACGAAAAATAGTTCGGAAGATTTATGAGAACTAAATTTGTTGTTGAACCCCAATCTTTAAAATATGTAGCCAGTATATTAAAAAAACTTTTTTAATCCTGAATATCTTTTTAATTTGTTTGATAGTGTTAATTAACCATTTTTTGAAATTTTGAGTACATGTAATGTCTCATATTTGTAAAGGCATGCGTTCAAATCTGATATAAACAAACTCATTTGAAACTGAGTAAGTCCATGTAGTCATTTTTGAGTATTTCTTTTTTCTCCGTG
>BMAO01032305.1:0-114974 GCA_019973975.1 Trichonephila clavata | reverse complement strand
ACAATTTTCGAATTTTCGAAAAAAATATATCTTGTTCTTCATTTTTTTCTGAACATTTTGATACTAACCACGTGACAATACTCTAAAAACTTCGAAAGTTATTCAAAAAATTGCAAACAGCAATTTAGTCATAACAACTTTTAAATGGACAGATGCCACGCCCATTTATTTTTAAATTTCTGCATACCTTTCATTTTTCTGTTTTTAATAAGCCTCATGAAATATTTTAAGCGCTTGAGTTGATCAGAAGGAAGCCTGCAACTCAACACATTCATTCTGCCGTGTTTTGATTCTGTTGTGTTTACTTTAGTACACGTTTTTTTAAAACGCTTATCTAAATCGAATATATGTGTTGTTTTATTCTGAAAAAATCGTTGGGCAATCGCCCCAACAAAAGATGTCAAGGAAATAAATATTTAAAGGTAAGTGACTCACATTTTACAGATATGAAAGATACGAGGAAGTGTGCAGAATTGAAAAGTACAAGTAAGTGTGCCGAAATGAAAAATGCTTCTAGTAAAACACTTTCAGGAATTCAGACTTCATTAAAGTGAAATCTTGTTAAGGTAAGTGAAAACTTCAAAGAATATCGTATTTTTGATTTTATTTCAACCTTTAGCTCTATTTTGTCAGTATCATGCTGTTTAAAATGTCATAAACCATTAACAATTAATGAAAAATCCACTTGTGGTTTATGTTCGAATTTTGAAATACATTGTAAAAACTGTGGAGTATTTGTACTTTTTCAAGCTGTGAAAACATTGGGAATAAAAATAATGCTCCAGAGATTAACAGAAGATCTATTTTAGCAATGAGATGCATAGGTCAAGGTTTAGAGTCATTAAAAACCTTTTGTTCTGTAATGAGTCTTCCTAATCCTGTTGAACAAAAATCATATGATGTTATTAATAATAAACTTTCACTTGTTATGAAGGAAGTCGCCGAAGAAAGCATGAACAGGGCAGCTGTCGAAGAAAATTCTTCGTTACCTGATAACATTTTAACGGTAAGTGGTGATGGGACCTGGA
Source organism: Trichonephila clavata (assembly GCA_019973975.1). NCBI lineage: Eukaryota > Metazoa > Arthropoda > Arachnida > Araneae > Nephilidae > Trichonephila > Trichonephila clavata. The sequence goes on along the minus strand of BMAO01032305.1, from coordinate 113,946 downwards.
AGACGAGAGGACATTCATCGTTGATTGGAGTATGTACTCTAATGGGGCCGAAACAGGTAAGGTTTTGGATAGGGAAGTGTTGTCCTCATTTTGCAAATGAAGCGACAGTTATAAAGGGGTAAAGTTTGGTATCAAGTACAATAACTGGCAAAGAGCGCATAAGATTTCACGTAGAAAAAATTATTTTGGCTCTGCTGGTAAGATAGAGGTTGACGGGATGTTGAGGATTTTTAATCGATCAGAAAAGCTTCACAACCTGAAATATTCGAACTACATAGGAGATGGCGACACAAAAACATTCAATGCCCTTTCTGAAAACAATCCATACGGCGATGCCATCTTATTCAGAAAATAGAATGTGTAGGCCATGTGCAAAAGAGAATGGGTACAAGGCTTAGGAAGCTTAAATTAGTATATGGTAAGAAGAAATTATCTGATGGTAAAACTATAGGCGGTAAAGGTAGGTTAACTGATAGTTTAATTGATAAGCTTGCGCATTACTATGGTAATGCTATTCGATGCAATTCTACTAGTGTAAAGGAAATGCGGAAAGCCATTTGGGCTGTTTGGGGTCATTCTTGCAGCACCGATGATGAACCGATGCACTGATTTTGTCCTACAAATCCAAATACATAGTGTAAGTATAATGCCGCAATTAATAATAATTTACAAAATTATAAACACAAACCCTCAGTTGCGAAAGCTGTTCGAGATGTAATTAAGCCTGTATTTGCAGACTTATCTCATCTGGCACTCCTGAAGAAATGCTTAGGAGGTAAGACACAGAATCCTAATGAAAGTTTAAATTCATTAATCTGGAAGTTTTGTTCGAAGACGATTGATTCTAGCCTTCAGATTGCAGAGATTGCTTCAAATCTAGCAACCAGCATTTTTAATGATGGAAATCAAATACTTATTACTATTTTAGAGAAATTTGGCTTAAAAATTAACAAAAATGTTTGTGTGTCCCTGGCTGAACGTGACAATCGTCGAATCTTTACGTCAAGAAAGAGGAGCTCAACGTCATCGTTTGAAGCTTGGAGAGATAAAAAAATTAAAAAGAGTACAGAAATTGAACTGTTTGAGCAACAGGAAGGCATATCCTATCATCCTGGAGCATTTTAGCATGTAAGTTTTAAAATGTATTTTCTCAAATTCAATTTAAAACTTTAAAGCCTTTTTTCTCAGTTTGTGTTTTTTTCATTTACGCGCATTGCGTTTCAAAAACTATCATACTTTGATGCATAAAACTTTACAGAATTATAAACTCTATCATAATCTTTGAATCCTAGCTATTTATAGTATTACATATTTGTAATTTTTTGAAAAATTTCAAAAAAATGAAGTTTTTTGAAAAACATTTTAAAATGTACTTTTTTTATTTTTAAAAATATTATTTTTTATTCTTTTTATATCTAATCGCTACCATCTAATAAGGATATATTTGACTTTATAAATCAACTTATTGCTAGTAATTAGAATTATTATTTCAGAAAATATCATGCGCGTCGTAAAACTTACTATTTGTTTCTTACAAAAAATTTTCTTATATTTATGTGCTTATTATTTTTAAAATTATGATTATATTTTAGACATTTTATACTTTTTTGAAACTTTATTCCTTTATAAAAAATGTGTAAAAGAATCAAATTATTTCATTTTAACCTCCAAGAATTATTTGTAGTCGAAAATTGTTCATATTTTGTGCTCTCGAAACATTTTTAACACCCCTGAGACCCCTTAAAATTGTGCACCATACACCAGATTTTACGATACATATTACCACAACAATGCCAATGTTCAAGATAACGTGCCAAGTTGGTGACCCTGATTTTGCATGTGTCGTATGCGCCAGATTGACTACCATGTGTTGTATTACATATAATTTCACCAATATGGTTGCAATATTATGAAAGTACCAAAAATTAATACAGCTTGGGTACAAAAACTCCTGTATGCAGGTATGTTGTACACAAGTGAAAAAACATAAATCTTGGTACTTACGTATTATCACAACCAATTGGTGACATTATATGAAACAAAGCACCTGTTTTCCAATTCAGCACGTTCAACACACAGGAACTCGGAGGGTACTTGTGTATTTTTGCGACAATCGCTGACTCTAAATAACTCGCTGAGTTGGCCACCCCGATTTCCTATGTGTGGTACACACTGAATTGGCTGCCAGGTGCTTCATTTCATATAATATCGCTAATAGGTTGCAATAAGACGCAATTACCAATCAGGGTTGCCAACTTGGTGTGTTATTATTAGATTTTGGCATTTGTTGTGATAATACGTAATTTGTTCAGTCTGACGTATTTGAAGCACAATTAAATTAAATTATAGTTTTAAGAAACATGCTTTTTTATCAAACTAAAAAATAAGAAATAAATTTATATAAGAATAAAATGATTAACTAGAAAATTAATGTCATCGTGGTAAAGGCATGGGGTCCTATGTACTACATTTTTACACTAACTCTGCATTTTGGAATAGAACTAGTAAGAAATTATAACAATTGATATTGAGCACCCCACTCTTTTAAATGCAGTTATTATTTTTCCAGTTTCAATTTTATTTTTTTCTGCTTTTTTCTTGGCATTTCTAAATACCTTTTGTTCTATTTCTTTAAATCCTGTCATTCATATTTTTCTAATTGGTTTTCTATAAAAAAAAGTACTTATGTTTTTGCTTCTTAATGTAATTCCTTTTTTGCCAGGAATAAGCCATTCTTTTAAATTATTGTCATGTTGAGTTCTTAGTGGGAGACCATCATCATTGATTGAATACTATTGGATGCGAAAATTTATTTGCAGCGATTTCAAAACCACTTCTAAAAGATGTTTAATGTGTAGTGTACTGATAACAAATTAGTTCCTGTATATATTGTTCCAATGTGTGGTATTTTTTTAACTGTTGTTTTTATAAATGTGAAATTCAGGTAGACGTGCAATATTTATAAAAAATTGTATTTTTAAAATCTTTTATCTTGTTTCTTAATTATGAATGCTTTATTTTTAATTTGCAGTAATTTCATTTCTGCTTGTTAGTACAAATCTTGATTTTTAATGTTTCCACTCATAATTTGTTTTAAATTTTGCATATAGCTCTGAATTTTTAAAAAAAAATATTTTATGGATAAAATTAATTTATGAATTTCATACATTTTGCGCTTTCTGCCAAAGACCATTGGTTTCACATTGTAGCCTTTGTCCTTATGTTCTAAATACTCATACAGGTATAGAATATCACTACATGTGTTATGCTAAATTTTGTAAATAGTCATTTCGAAAACTATATAATTATGAACAACCTTTGTAAAAATTTTACTCTAATGAGAAAACTTTCAAAATTCCTTTCAGAACCAGCTATCTATAAATTCTGCAGTAAATAATTTAGATGACTCGCATATCCTAACATGTAATTTATTTGAAACAACACTGTTTGAAAGGCATTTTCACTCACATTTTGTAACTCAAAGACAAGATTTGATAAAAAATTTAAAAAGTTGTTTATTTATGTACTTTTACACACTTTCCTATATTTACAATGATAATTCAATATATATTACACTAAAACATAATCTGTTCTGCACAAATAAGGATGGAGTTGACTATAATATGGATTAGATAGTGTTTATAAAAAAAAATTTCAAAAATTTCACTTATATTCTTGTTTATTTTTTATGTATATATGTATGTGTATAATTTCCAGAATAAATATTTCAACAATATGATTTTGGTTTGTTTTATTTTTCTTGTTAACAGTGAATAATTGAAAATAAAATGCTATATAAAGTAGAAAAATGGCTAGATTATGATTCTGCTGCTCCTTGGGATGTTATTTTTTCTTTTTAAATGGGTGCAGAAAACTTCTCTAAAAACTCTTTCCAGTTGGTTAAAAACTTGTTTATTTTAAATGTTTTTTAATGCAAAAATCTACTGTTTTAGTTGTTTTTACATTCTTCTAAGGACTGAAATTTTTAAGTATTTTAATTTTAAAAAAAACCATTAACTTAAAAACTATAATATTTGTTTTCTTTGGTGATAGGAGAGTGTAAAATCAGTTGATTTAACAAAAAACGACCTTAATTTTTAATATAGCAATGCATTTTCTTTATTTCCATGTGGATAGATGTTTCAATTTAAACAAAACAATTGATATAAAGAGTACTTACACACCTGGGCCTAATGAGTGTTAGTTTAGTCAAAAGGTTTTTTTCTTCAGGTTACATAATATGTTAAAAAGCTATTTCTTTCTGGCATTGTTTTGAAATTTTTACTTAGAAAAATCTGTTATTTATCATAATGTTTCCTAGATATTTCTAATAACTTATTATTGAAGGGCTGAATTTTTTTAAATAAAAGTTAATTTTCTGCTTGTATATGATTTTAAGGAAACAATATAATGCTTCTAGAGAAACATAAATATAAATAATGAATCAAATTGCTTCTGGAACTAGTTCAAAATGCATACACATTTGTTTAACTATTACATCGAATTCATTTTTGCAGTTTTCAAAGATTTATATTTGCGGTAAAAGTTCGAAGACATGCAGTTTGTGATCAAATAATAGTTGTATTTTTTTTCTCGAAAAGTAATATTTTTGTCGATACTTGCTTATTGTCGCCACCGTATTGGCGACATTATATAAAACGAAGTACATGGTTGCTAATTCAGCGCGTAGGACACATGCGAAATCGTTACTGCCAATTTGGCGAGTTATCTTTAACTTAGGCACTTTCGCGATAATATGCGAGTACCTTTTTGTTACACACAATAAACGTAAAATGAATTTTGATTTCGAAGTTAAGTGTAAAAATTTCATGAAATGAAAATAAAATAATACGTAAGATGTAGAAAGTGAAAATTTACAACTCAGGTATCACATTTTTAAATCCCTTAAGATTTGGGTTAATAAATATTTTTCTGTTCAAAATTCATATTAGATCAACAGTACCGAAAATAAATGCTATTCATACTCATTTTATTGTTTTAACTCATATTTGATACATTAACAGATTCAAATATGAGTGCATTATATTCTCATATCGATCTTTCATTCTCAAAAATTTGATCCCGTAACAGGTTCAAAAATGAGAATGTACTTGTGTCTCGATATGAGAATTTCCGATTCTCAGATTTGAGTAAGCGTGCATCGGAGCTATTTTGAGAATGTGAAGTACTCAAAAGTGAGCTGTTTGCTCTCAGTTTTGAAGATCGTTTCTCGCAGTGTTGGGAGGTCGCATTAAAACTACGTGTATTTGCTCAAGAGTTCACCGAAAGTTTCTTCGTGAGTGTGTTTGTGGGACTGTTAATATTTAATTTGCTCTTATTTCTTATTAGAGTAACTTAATTTATAGAATACACCATTTTCTTGTCGATCGTTCTGTCATATGTACTGTAAATTATATTAACAAATCAGCAATTGTTCATGTTGTGACGGATCTATACGCGCCCTTCAACTAATACTCTTAGGAAATATTTGGGCTATCAATCAAAACTAACTCTTTTGGAAGAAGAAACCGTGATATGCAGTTTAGGTCAGTTATGTATAGTATAAGTTTTCCAGCTAGCAAGATGGATAGATGAATGGATGGATAGACGGAGTTACCTGGAGATTGAAATGTAGAGAAGCTGACGACAAGGAAAGATAGCTGCCGATCAGGTATTAGTATATATTGATAGCTCGTTTCGGGAATTAAATAGTTGAAGATATTTAAGTGACGATTGGTCACCATAGCTAAATTGTATCTCAAATATTAGAGTAGGGGATTGATCCCATAAAAGGAGGATCAATTTAATAGAAGTCTTCTCATAATTCGCGTCTCTCGTAGTTAAATCCCCTATTGCTCTTAACTGCAACATCTCTTCTTGTTTGAATACTAGAATTGTGTCTGCTGATAATTTGTGTGCTGAATAAATAATTGAAAAGTATTATGGCGAGTCATCCTTCACTTCCTTCCACACCTCTAGCCGGGACCGAGAGTAGATCTCGTATGCTACAATGTGGTTATTACAGAGTTGCAGCTCATTAGGATAAGAATGCACGGAACTACTTGGGCATTACTTTTTACAAAAATTTGTTGGATTTTCTTTGTTTAGCCATTTCGACCAGATCTGTAATAGCTAGATTTTTTCTCTGGAAGCAAATGAAAAATGTAGTGTGCGAAGATTTTGTTTGGAAGATATTGCGTCTCAGTTGTTAATGTTCCTGAAATTCCATGATTATTTCATCGGGTATGAAAATTCTTTCCTCACGGATGTCATACCAGCGTCGCTACTGATGGTCACTCATCAGCAGTTCTTTACCATTTTTGTTAATTAAATTTTCCCCTTAAAAGGCGTATCTTTTAGGGTTTACAGCTGCAGGATATTAGGATCACGAAATTCCGGGATCCAGGTGTTTCTTCAAATCATGAAATCTCAAGATTAAATAACTAGTCCCGGGATTTAATTTTCGTCTGAATTATATTTTGAAGTTTTGTTCGCATCAAAATTTTCTAAGATTATAATTCTCAGAAAATTTATATTTTTTCATGAAATATGCTAGTAAAATTTTTGTGTGTAGTTATTATTTTTTTTTTGTATATTACTTGCTGTGATTGGTATCCGCCTATATGATGCCACACTAAAAAGAGATTCCAGCTTCCGGGAAATGTTTCAGGTCTGAAATGGTAAAACACCAATCCGGGTCCATTGTAAATAAAAAAAAATTCGTATTGATAAATATGTTGAAACAATAATCTAATCGAACAATGTTAAACTCTGGGTACTAGACTACTTGACGCATTTTAATTTTTTTGCATTTGTTATTCAATTTATAACAGCGTTTCTCAAACTGTGGGGAGCACCCCCCTAGGAGGGCATGATAACTCTACGAGGGAGCCGCGAGCATATTAAAATGTCGAAAACAAAAGATTATTCAAAGAAATTGTTAATTTACTGAAAGTAATAAACTAAATATATATTCAGACATTGTAAAGAATAAAGTACACACATATTTACACTGATATTATACACTTATAAAAATGTATCACTCCTGCACAATTTAATTTATAATTAATTTAACAATACTAAGTTAATTGATACTTATCTTCATAATTTGTACGGTTTATAATTAATCCCTTAATTGCCGATTAAAAGTTATGCGATTCACTCCCCAATGCCACCGATATCCATGTATGAGAATATAGGGGGGGGGGGCTAAGAAAACGAATTAATAAGCAAATCCTCTGAAATAAGTAAATCCTCCGCAAACACTGTCAAGGTTCTCTAATTGCATTTCAAAGCCTTCGGAATAATTGTGTGGATAGTAGTGCAGAGAAAAGATCGTTCTTTGGAAATACCTATATATACGTCCAAGGCAATTAATGCTTTATTTGAGTGAGACGTTTATATACGTCGGTGCCACTTAGAAGGGTAAAGTCATATTGTAGCCTTAGCGTCAATGTATAGTATTGTTGAATTCAATACATTGTTATTGTATGGAGGAGGCGCGATGAAAATTATGATTGAATATAGGGTCGCAAATATTGAAAGTTTGAGAAGCACTGGTTTACAATTAAAATTGACGAGTGAACAAGTGCATAATAGAATAGTAAGGGTAGAGTTAATTAGTGGTTTTATTTTTATAAATTAGAAAAATAATAAATTGTAGAGTCTGAACGAGCATTTTCTTCGGCAGGACGATTTGTAACAAAAATATGATGCCGTTTGAATGATGAAACGCTGGACGAGCCTTTTTTTTCAAAAGCTTATTTACAGAAACACAAGAAATGAAGGAATGTTTGTTTTAAACTTCAATATATATATATATATATATATATGCACTATTTTTTATTTGTTTATTTAATGATAATTTAAGTTTTGTTTGATTTGCTTCAATAAATCACTATGTTAAGCCAATTTTTTATATAATTATGTTTTCAGTTTTATTATATAATTTCTACTATGCTAATGTGTAAGTATTCTTCATAAATAGTCCAATCCTAATACCAGGACCAATCACGGGAGTTGGATAATGCAATCCCTAAATCCCGGGATTGAAAATATAACACGGGATTGCAAACCCTAGTATTTTTTAAGTGAGTTTTCTCAGTTTTACCACAAATGTGCACCTTAGCGGAATCTGTGAAAACAAGTAGCAAATTTTATAGAAATTTATTTGTTATCAAATATGATGGTTATCAAAGTGTATGTCTGTGTCTAATTCCTACAATATCACATTTACTTGAAACTTTCTACCATTTTAGAAGAAATAACTGATCATATAATAAAATTAGTTTCCTACCCATATTTCTAAACTCATAAAAATTTCTTGAGAAGTGTTACTTAAAACAGTATAAAAAGGGGAAAATCCTAACAAATTCAGAAATTTTGGAAAAGGGTTTAAAATGAAAGTAATAAGTGATCAATCAAATTTTTTTCTTTCCGATTTGTACAACTTCTTTGTTTTTCATTCGATTATTAATAGTGTAATTCAGTTAGCAAAAAACACTTTTGTTGTTTTTAAATTTAATTAACAATCTAAATCTTAATGCCTTCACATACAATTTTTAACTCATTAAACGGATGATTGTTTTGTATTTTAAGTGGTAAATTTGATTCATTTTATATTATGCAGTTTTTAAACTTAAGTTTCTCGAATTTTGATTAAAATACACTGTGCAATTAATTAATGAACAGAGCTATTATAAGAGGAAAAATGACTTTTAAAATGGGGCACATCCGAAAAGATTCTTTTGTAACATTTTCAGAAGTAAAATTGTAACAATTTTCTGTGTGAAACTTTTTTACTCTTTTCAGTAGTTGAAATTTACACGAGGCACTAATCACATATTTCCACTTCATAGTTAGGAATTATTGAGGCAGTTAAAAAAATTTCTAACAAAGAAAGTTTTTTTTAAAGCAAAAGAACTTTATCTCAAAATAAAATAATTCAAGCGGAAAAAAAGAGATTTTAACAGTGAAATAAGCGTAAAATATTTTTGAAAACTAGATTTATACTATATCTTCCGAGATTTCGATCGCTCTTAAATTTCCTCCGGTGTCATTTTGACGCCGCAATATAAAATATGTAAAATAATTGCAATTACTAAATAATTGCTGTGGACTACTGTTCAGTAGGGTTTAGTCTTAGATCTTCTGGACTTACTGGAATATTATCAATTACATCTGCACTTTCTTCAGATTCTTCATAGTCCCTTTTCCTCAATCGTATGTCTTCATCGTAATCTAAATTAGAGAAAGACAGCTCATCACCATCCGATTCATTTTCAGAAAGCTCACCCAATAAATTAGCAATTTCATCAGAGCTTAGACCGAGCAATCATTTCTGGGTGTCTGCTCTGTGCAAGGTTCGAAAATTGAATGAATTTTTTTATGAGTAAATAAGCAAATGCTATGTGTCGAAACACTTAGACGAAACAATTTTAATATAAATGACTCATTTCTGCTGCGAACCCAATAACATTGTATTCAAGGTCAAATAAATATGTGCGATATTACTTTCGGAAGTTTGGTTTACTATGGTACCTACTTAGTGAACTATCTTTTGCTAAACGACAGCTATTTATAATGATGAATTGCATTGGTGTCGAAGCGACACCAGTGGATGTTTTAGGCATATTTAGTCATAAAATATCTCCTATTTAACCTAGAACCACAAAAATTTTCTGTATAATAATCATGGAAAATAATTAAAAGCTACGAAAAATTTTCGAATGCCCTTCAAAAATGTGGAAAGGAAAGAAACTAAACAAGATCTGGAGTCCAATCGACACCGACATATGTTTATTGTTAAAAGATTCACAGTTGAGAAGTACAAAAAAGTATGCTCAAAACTTCGAGTGAAGTATTTAAGAGATTACATTTACACTTCAGTATTTATTTTTATTTAATGAGGCATGTAAAAAATATTTTGTAAATCTTGTCAAGAAACATGCTATTATAATTCAGTTCATTTAAAATTAGCGAGAGAAATAAACAACATTAAGAGTGCACATTAGAATGTGCATCAACGCAAGAGATAAATTTAATTTTTTAATTCCAATTTGGTTTATTGAGTCCAATACTTTTCTTAGAAATGTAACTAATCGTGCCAAAAGCTCTGATACAAAAAAAAAATTGAGATTATCTGCCGCAACTGAAACGCAGCAGGCAATTTTAAATTTCGTCGCTAGAGATCAGCTGGAACTTTTTTTTGTTGTTGAGATACTTGTTTTCTTTGATGCATGTTGCTCTAAATAAGTTACATCTTTAACACTGAACAAAAGCATTGAGAAGATATTTCTATGCATCAAAAAAAAGAGCCCGTTGGTGATTATTTTTAAGACTTTGTCGCGATCCGGTGGTCACGGGTGTGGGAGGGTTTGAGGAAGAAGTAAACATAATCTTAAAATAACCAATTTTATTTAACATTTATCACTTTGTGACGGATCTATTCGCGACTATATGAACACCTTGGGTACTCTTCTGGGGGGAAATATTTCAATTCAACCAACTTTCGCCGACGAAGAAAGCGTGATTATGTAAATGAAGTACATTATAAAAATTCTGTTTTCGCGAGTTTGAGAGTTGACAAGTGGGAGTTATAGCAAAGAGTAGCAAGTGAGTTGGCGAGTTAGTTGTTAGTTGAAGATTAAAGGACCGTGGAATTAGAAAGAGATTTTAGAGTTAGTCTACGAAAAGGATTACGAAGAGTGAATCCAACGACATTGACTTAAGCCAGATTAAGATCTCCTGCAAGATTCAAGTGTAGGATCCGCTGCATAAATATTACAGGTATCGTTAGCTTGTTTAATTAGAAGTTAGCTTGTTAGTGTGCGACGTAGTTTATATTGAGTGTATTTAAGCTATCGTAGATTCGGTTGAGGGTCCGTAGTAGTATCCCGGTGTTATAGAACCTCACCTCCGCGCTCTACTATTTGATCGCTTATCTTAATTAGATTGTTATTGTGTCTTATTGATATTTTAGTAACAATAAATTAATTAGATTGAAATCATGTCTGTGTTGATCATTCAACTTCTCCCACACACCTAGCCGGGCTTGCGGGTAGACAAGGGGTTTCAGAGGCAAGTAGGAACCGACAGGTATTACAACTTTACGAAATGTACTTTTAAATTAACATTAAGAGCAAAAAGAAATCTTAACCCGAAATCAAATAACTAAATTATCGAAACTACTTACCTTGAATGATTCTTCTTGAAGCCTGAAAGTATGGTCCACTCTAAGTTTGGTTACTGAATGTCTTCCTAACGAATACTCCGTCAAATATTAATCTTAAGATACTCGACCACCTGTCGCTATCTGCTAACTCTTGGAATTTAGCTTAACGATCAAAGCTTAACCATTATCTCGCATAATCCACGCCTGGCACTTAAACAGTAGTTAGATTTACATAAATCAAGTAATCTCTAAGAAAAGCTATTTTTAAATTAAAATCACTATTAAAGAATATTTTCTCCAAGGGGAATAGTAGAAGATTCAAATAAAACACGTTACAATTTAAAAACTTAGTCATTTCTGAGACCAACAGCATTGCAGTCCCAAGTAGATTAAGTCGTCCACACTCGATGAGAACACCAGCTCTCGACAAAACAGTCAGGGTGAAATCTCCAACGGAAAACAACTCAACAAAATCTACATCGAAAGAAGACTCTTGCTAAGCAGTAAAACATGGCAAAAAGGACAATGTCTCGCTTCGTAAACGAAGAACTTCGAGTAAGAGAATATCCAACAATAACTGACACTTTTCTTACAAAGGAATCAAAGTGCTAGTGGTACCTTAAATCAAAATCATTGCGGTGGAGTTGGCTACAATGGCTACAGACGAGAATATTTTTTAAGTTGAAAAATGTCCCAACCACCCGAATGACCATGCATACGCAAGAATTGCCGAAGAAGCTAAAAAACTTGCAGAAGGGTCATAATCCGGCTTTGGTTAGTGTTTGTTGGAATGTTAGTTATGAAGGTGTCTCTGAAACTCATTTTTGCCAGAAATGAGTGAAATTCAAGGCAAAAGTTCATAAAAGCACTGTCACAGAACTAATAGTGAAGTTCCTTAATGTAAACTTGTTCAATGTAAAAAATGCACCTTTCAACACGCCTTATGATCGGTTCTCAAGGCGAAAACGAGCCAGTGGGGTTGAAAAATAATGCGCCGAACTTAACAGAACAGGAAGATTGGCCTTCATGCAGACCGGATTTAAATCCACTCGACCATTAATGGTGGTCAATATTGGATGGAAAAGTTTGCCGAAAATGACATTCCAATTAGAATGGTCAAAAATGTATTTTAAAGAAATAAGTGATGAACATTCCTATGAACGTGCCTGGAAAGATGATCTACCAAAGAGACTTGAAGCCCGTGTGAAGTTAAAAAAGGACTATTTTGAATAAAAGGAGCAATATGTCACGTTTAATATAAATTTAAGAAGTTATTTTTTTAAATTTGATACCAGTTTTTTCAATTTTAACCTCCTAAATATTTGTATCAGTACTTATGGTACGATAAGGCACTATAAATACACAATAATTTTTACAAATGAAATAATTTAAGTTAGGAAAAAGTTACTATATAATTAAAGCTTAGTTATAATCTCCTAGGTCATTTTGAATTAATTGAATTTAGGAGACTATATAATTGTTTTTATTCAGATTATAGAGTCAATTTACAAAGCGTTTTTGTGAATTACCTGCAAAGTATTCAAAATTATTTCACTGTGGAGGGCAAATGTAAAACTGTTTTACATGAAGTATGTTTAAAAATTGACAGAAACATTTTAACCATATACTTATTAAGACGCTTAAATCAAAATCTGAAAATTAATTTAAATCTCTTAAACAAATGGTAAAGATTAAATGTTTATTATTTAAAAGTAGCTTATAAAACAGTTGTAACCATATAATTAAATAGAATATCATGTGAAACAGTTAAAAATGTCAAATAATTTTCATAATAATGGGAATATTTGGAGAATATTTGAGAGAAATTATTCCTTGAATAAATGTGCCATAATTTAAAATTACAACCGTTCTTAAAGATGGTTGCGCACTAACTTGAGAATCCATCTTTCTCCCTGGAATCTTATTAAAATTAATTTTGAATGAATAATGAGCCCATACAAGTTTTATATCATTTTACGTTCAAGCTCTTTGCAAGTTTATATATTCTTATATGATCTCTTAAAGGGATTTTAGATTTTTGCTTACAAATGATATTCTATTAATCTTGTAAAACTACTATAATTTCTATTTAAAGGGAAACTTTAAATAGAAACTCTTCGATTGTAATGCATTGTATATTTATAAGAAACTCTAATGAATCTAAACGGAAAAATTCTCATGAAATTTAAATTTCATGAATTTTTTATTCGAATAATCTTTCTAAATTTATAATAAGTAAACATATTACGAGGTATCGGAACTTTAATCCCTTTATACGTATAATATTTTCAATTTATGTGCAAGAGAGAAACCATTATGCTATTTATTTATTTATGAACAATATCTTAATTCTCATCTATTCACTATCAAATTTATTCAGATAAAATGAAAGATTGATAAGGTGTTATATCTATGCATTTGATTAATACCCGTAAATAATACTCATATCTATACGTTATTTTCAAGTGAATAATAATTCAACAAAAAATAGTTAAAAAGTGAACTCTTTTTCTTTCTAAGCTCAAATGTATAATAGAAGGTACCTGAATTTGATAGATGCTATGTTTATATACATGCTAGAATGAATTCAACTTTTTATTATTCCGGCTTCGCTTCACGCCTATTGCTACATATAGGCAGTTTGGCGACTGATTCTTGTCGCCAAAAAAATTGGCTTCACCAAGGGGCCACTTGTTCTACACTAAAACCCTTTTACTGTTTTGAAATGCGGTTCAACAAACCAGTTGACATTGTGAAGATAAATTTAATGCTACCCAAAGGATGCTTTAAAAATGAATTGCAATCTTAGTTCCATTTTAACATTTTAAATACCAATTATAACCTGTATACCAAGTTCACTAGTTGTTTTTATTGAATAAAGCTGACTTACCTTAACGGTAAAATGGTTTTAATGAACCTCGAATGGCCAATTTTGCAAATTCAAGTTAAAAATTGTATTATACCTAGATTTTGAATATAATGTACTAAAATAAAGTATGCTGCAACATCATTAAATTATTGAAATATTAGTTATTTATTAAAACAATGAAAAAATTATAATCCTTTCAAAGTATATAATTATTGGATATGGAAGTTGCGCCTTTGTAACGAAATGCTTGCTCAAGCTCACTTCTAAACCACAATTATAAATGCTTCATAATTATCTTTAATACACTACAAGGAATGTTGTATATTTTCTGGGTCTTCGAAAAATTTAGAAACAGAAAGAAATTTAAAAATTGTTTCATTTCTATGGTTTCAAAATATTACTTGTGGTGAAAAATAATATTGTTTTCTAGGTATATAGTATTATTGATAATAGATATTTCTGGTTTCAATAAATATAAAATCAGGTCGTTGGTATTTTTCAATTCTACTTAAAAAAGTTAAGCTTTTTTTCTCTAAATAGCCGTCGAGCCGCAAGTCCTCTCGTGAGGTTGGTGGAAGAGAGGTTGAAGGTCCCTGACCACTCCCTGAGTGTTTTCCTTTAAAATTGGGGTGGAACTGAGCCAAATCGTACTGTCACCTACATGGTGCTCAAAGCTATGGTTAACGACAGGCGTACAATCTAGCCCGATGCCTTGATGAATTTCGTGGTCCTCGATCTGACTACGTCAGACATATGGCATTAGCAACAACAACATATGTAATATTTTTTTATAACTTATTGTATTTCATATTATAAAACTATTTATAAATAATTTTGTGACGGATCTATACGCGATCTTCTACTAACAGTCTTTTTGGGTATTCTTTTGGGCCATCAAAAATTACCAATTTTCTTCGAAGGAAGGAAACGTGATATGCAAATTAAGTTTATTACATGTATTCTTACGTCGCGAGTTAAAGAGTTAGTTAATTGTGAATGGATTAGAAGTGAAGAGGTTTGTGAATTATGAGTGGATTAGAAGTGAAGAGAATAGTGAAATTTTAGTGTATTGAAAGTGAAGTGAATAGTTTATGGAAAGTTAGAAATCAGAAGTTTAGCTAACAAGAGGTGACAAGTTAGTTACAAGGTGAAGATTACCAGAATTGGTTTAAAGTCCTTGTAAAAGATTATAATCAAGAAGTGTTAAAGTTATGTTGGATTGAGTAGAAGATTGCATAAGTTCAAGTACTGTCATCTTATATTAAGAGTGTTAAGGAAGTTAGGCGGACATTTAATACGTAAGCTCTGTGTAAAGTAATATTAAGGAAGAGCCGCATTATTGTGCACATATTCTCCCCAAACGCGAATCTCGTCTCTTCTCTCTGTTGCTTGACTGAAGTACCTTATTTAAAGTGTTATTTGTGTTTGAGTCGATTTAGGTGATAAATAAAATAATGGGAATTTATCAATTCGAAGGATCCTTTAATTCCTTCCACACCTTTAGCTGGGTCACAGGGTAGAAGGAATTTGGTCTTCTTTCAATTTTTATATAAAATATCATTTAATATTTATTATAATATATTTTATAATAAATATTATTTTTTAATAATTATATTTATAAAATAAATAAATATTTATATATTTTATAATTTACATATTTATTAATAATTGTATTTATAAAATATAAATATTTACATATATTACAAATATACTTCTTAGTAAATAATATTTATTATGAAAATATATTATTATAAATATTAAATGATATGTTATTTAAAAATTGTTACAAATAGTTTTATAATATGAAATACAATATATTATAAATAAAATATTATATAAAATATTATAATAATACAGAAAATATATTATAATAATTATTTACAAAAAATTATTTTATAATTAATGTAATAAAAGTAATATATATCATATATTATAAATTTATTTCATAATTATATAAAATATTTAATGTCTTTTTCACATAAATTTATTTAATTCTAAAAATAATTAAATGAATTTAAAAATTAAAACAAGAAAAACTGACCGCGCGTCTGGAACCGAGGCCGACCGCATGGTAAACAGGTACTCCACCGACCACGCTGCAGCGTCTTATCAAAAATTAAAACTTTTTTAAATGAAGTTGCGTATTGGTATTTTTTACCTTTGCAGACCTAGTTCATTCCAGAGGAGCTGGTATCATTTTTAGCACGACATCGTAGAAGCGACACCAATTGCAGCAAGTAATTTGGACGCCCAGTTTCTTCCCCAGAGGGAGGCACCTGAGCTCTGACGATGCGAAATTGAACTTAGGAATTCAATTTTGCCGAGAGCACCAAAGCCTAACGGGCACTTCAAGGGGTTTTTTACATGCCGCATAATCATTGACATGGCCGCTGTCGATTTTCTGCATCATGCATTTCCACCAACTTGGGCCGGGGTCAAACCCGCAATCTTGGGTACAGAAGGCCAGCGACAAACCAACTAGGCCACCTAGTCGGCTAAAAAATAAACTTAATTACAATTAAGTTTATATATACAATTAAAACTTAATTGTATAAAAGCTAAGCATGAATTTCGAAGGCTATTTTCTCCGAATTGACTGTCCATTCGGCGGAATTACATAGAGGGTTGAACACCCTAAGGGATTACTTCTATTGCACAAAGTCTCGTCCCGAAATGAATTTCCTTAGTAGTGTCTTCCCCTTGTAAGTAAAAAACACATCATTTTATTTAAATGTCGAATAAAATTTACTTTTCAAGTTAAAAATAACGCAATATCTTCAAAAATAAACAATTATGTATTAAAATTAAAAAATAACGACTCGTTACTCAATTGACAAGAATACCTGATTTTTCCCGTAAATATTTGATTTATTCCTCTCTTTCTTGTTAATACTTTAATTTTAGAAATTTCCAACTAAATTATTTTTTGTCTTTCTTAAAGCAAGATCAACCTTTTCGAAATGAATGAAAAATTAGAGAAGAATAATTACATGAAAGACTTTCTTAAAAGACATGTACATGAAAGAAAATTTTCCGTATCTCAGACGAAGAAGTCATCCAAACTCTTTCTCGTATTTTTCTTGCTCCATTGTTACTATACCTTTTGCTGAGTTCCTCTAAATACCTACTAGTTTTACAAAATTACTTTTTCGTAACCAATGCTTCATTTAACGTCAATAAACTCTTTTCTAAAACAATTCCCTTAAAAAGAAAAACTGTACAATAGTTATTTGTCTTTCTGCTATTTGAACTCGTGACTATGAACTGGAACAATAGTTATGAAAAAATAAAAGGAAGGGAGAAAGTCAATGTCATTTCTTTTTATTTGTAACTTTTGCAGTTGATTCCTATTTTTAACACGCTTTTATAAGTTTCACTTGCATGTAACGGACTCTTAGAACTCGATTTTTACCCACTTAAAAAGATCGGATTCATTCGAAATTTCGCACACTTGTCAAGGACCAATGACAATACAATAATTTCATAATTTTGTTCCATTGTCCTTTTCAGAACCGTCAGGAATAAGGATAATCAGATTTGGCGACAATTCCATATACCACTTCCAAATTTGGCGACTTATTGCATATATCATTTTTAAATTTGGCGACTAGTTCCATATACCATTTTCAGACATGGCGACTAATTTTATACATCATTTCCAGATTTGGCGACTAATTTCAGATTTAGCTACTAAAAGAATAAGGTGTAACCCTAAAACGAGTGTTTTGAATTTAAAGCTAATTATATGCAGTATAAAATACACTTGCTGTTAAAAGAAATAAAACAAACAATAAAAGTATTCTGTATCTGAGAAAGGGGAGGGTGGGTGTGTGTTAGCAAATTCTTACCATAATATAAACATTTTTCTGAAAATGAAAATAAAAAAATGGCTCCTGCATGTGAAAAATATAATTTGTGTTCTAACTGCTAAATATTTTTTATTTTTATAAAGCAATACGTTTAGAAATGATGATACGAATTAACATGACAGGAACACGTTTAAAAGATGAAAAAACGATTGACACTTAATGTTACCATGATTTTATTAACTCGCTTTCTTTAATGTCTGTCCGGGTGGAATTTTGTAATTGATTTTAAACTGTGTGACTTTCCGAGGTGCTAGAGACTTGAAATCTGGACCATAGTTCAGAAATGGATGACAATGCATGAAAATGTGAAAAAAGAAAACAAAAACGAAAAAGGAGGAGTTTTATAATTTTTAGTCTGTTATAAAAACATGATACATTAAATTTTTTTTTTAATTCGAACTTTTTCTTCTTAACACACCTTTATTTGTTTAACTTGTTCTATAGAGACGGAATCTAATATAACGATTCGGGACTCATCCGAGGTCCCGTATATGGAGAGAGAATAAATACACTTCAAAAACTCGTTAATTAATATCCATTAAAGAGCAAGACTAATTCCAGCTTCAAATATCAAACTCAAGGATAAATTCAACAATGAATAAATGATAGTTTAAAAAACTAAAAAACATGCTTTTATTGTAGTTCGAACTAAAAAAATGAAAAATAAATTATAGTTTGAAAAAAAACTAAAGAAAGACGCTTTTATACTGAATCGAACTAAAAAGTAAAAAAAAAAAAAATTCTTAATAAAGAATAAAATGATTAACGAGAAAATTAATGTCATTGGGGTAAGAGCGTGGGGTGTTCTATAAATGTGTTTCAATTGTTATATTTTCTAACTTCTATTTCCGAAAAGATGAATTAGTTTACAAATGTAGTACAAAGCACCCCACGCTTTTACCACAATAACATTCATTTTCTCGTTAATCATTTTATTATTTATTAAGAATTATTTTTTTAACTTTTTAGTTCGATTCAGTATAAAAGCGTGTGTTTAGTTTTTTTCAAACTATAATTTATTTGAAACAAAGAAAAGGAATTTTTACATCATAATAAGGAACCAAAAAAGGCATTTTGAACGAACTTTGTAATCTAATAATTTAAAATATTTTACTAATATTTCATAGATATTTTGTAACAGTGATTTTGTGACTTTAAAAAACGCATTAGTAATGATTTCTGCATCGTAAATTCAGTTATTCGGCAAGGGTTTCTTCTGGTTAATTGTTTGAAGGGTAAGCGGATTGGAAATCCATTTGGGTTTCAGCGTGTATCCTTACTTCAAAATTGGGATGTTCTTCAAAAAAATCTATTTTATATTAACTGTGATATACATAAACTGACGGAGAGAAAAAATCCCAGCACCAAGAAAAATTATTGTAAGGAAATTTGGAAAATGCGTTTTTCTAGTTAACACGTTTAACTGATTAAACTTTGAAGATCACAGGCTAATTTAAGCTAAAAAAAGGCATTTCGAATGCTAAATGATGTTACATTAAGAGCCGGTGTAACCTCCATAATTTTGGAAAAAGCTTGCAACCATGCATGCATTAGGTCATACAGATGCCGAATGTCACTTTGTGGTATGGAGTTCCATACTTGTTGTGTCAAGGCTAGGACGGTCAGCTGTAGATAATGCTAAAGTTGTCCCCAATGATATCTCATACGGGCTCAATTGGAGACAGATCTGGCGATTTCGCGGGCCAAAGTTCATTTAAACGCTCTGTAGAGCACATTGCGTACAACAGAGGTATAAGCAAGAACGTTATCCTTGTGGAAAACTCCCGCTTGAATGCCGTTCATGAATGACAGTATTGTAGGTTGAATTACCAGATTGACGTACAAATTTTCATTACGTGTGTTTGGATAACCACGAGAGTGTTCTTGCTGTCATAGGAAATTGCTCCCAGACCATGACTCCATGTGATGGTCCAGTGTTTCTAGGTAACTGACAGTTTTTTAAAGCGTTTCCCTGGTCTCCTTCTGACCAATACACGGCTATCACTGGCACCGAGGCCGAACCCGCTTTCAACAGAAAACACAGCAGATATCCACTCCATCCTCCAATAATCTCTGGCTTTACACCACTGGCGTCAGAAACGGCAATGCCTTGGAGTCAGTGGAATACACGTGTCAGGGCACCTAGCTTGGAACAGTCCTTGAAGTAGCTACATTTCTAACAGTTCGTTGTATCACTGTGGTACCAACTGCAGCTCGTATTTCTGCTACAGACGCAGTTCGATGCGCCACATACAGCTTCCTTCCCTCTTATTAGTGCCCCGTGGTCGTCTAGAATCCGGTCGTCTTGCAGCAGTAGAATTTCTTGACCACTGCTTCCTAAAATCATGCACAGGGGATACAATCTGGCCAAGTCTTTCTGCAATATCTCGGAAGTTAAAATCCACCTTCCCTTGGCTCTATTACACGCCCTCGGTGAGCTATTGATAATGTCTTCTTCTTTTTAAGGGCATTCTTGGCTAACATCAACACAATACGTCAAATTTTACAGACAAACAACTCTCACGAATTTAACAGTACACATTTAAAGCAACCCTAATTTTCAAGTTCTAAGTAGTGCTACTAGCACCCAACTTAACGTGTCTCAACATAAAAATCTCATGCAATTTCTAAGGTTCTATGTCATAGTTTCAAATCCTGGTGCCACTGAAAACCAGCCGCGTAGAAGGTCGTGATGAACGTTAAATATGTCGTGACTTAATGTCCTCCCGTTGGTGTAGTGGGGTACTTATTAGAGGGGGTGCCAGCTCAAGGTGACATCCTCATTACTTTACAGAGCTTCAACCATAATAACTAACGTGCTGCCTTTTAGTGAGCCTTTTTTGAGCCCCTATTCCGCTAATGTTAAATTGAGCATTTTTATGTACTTTTTTCTCAGAAAGTATTCAATGTAAAGATTTAAAAAATTTTCTGTATATTAATTAACTTTTTTACTTAAAATGTACGGAAGCTTTTTTAAACATATTGTTTAGTTTTTTCAAAAACATTCATCGCAACAGTATCACTATGAATTTTTTGAAAACTGTCATTTTTTTCCACGATAACTGACTTTTACAAATATATTATGGGAATATTAAAAGAAAGTTCTGTGCACTTTATATAGTTAGATATCAGTAATATTTAGTAAAGATTGCAAGTGCTTCCGTTGAATAGGTTCTGAGAAAAAGGTACACGCATTTTTAAAAACACCGTTTTGCGATAATTGCATTTTTATTATAAAATGTCACTTCATCAAAAAAATTATGAATTACAATCTGTATTTGCACTATTTTTTAAAATATTAGCTTATTCTCAATAACTTTTAAGACTTTTTACTTATTTCTTTTACTTAGATTTCTCAAAAAATACATATATAGCATTTTTCACTTTTAATCTATTGAGATATTTTATAGCATTTGCATCATTTTTCTCAAACTATGCATTAATTTTTGAAGAATTTTCTGTTCTGATACATTACTGTCATCCAAGTTGACTATAAGCATCATAAATACCATGTAAAAATCTGTCAATACATGCAAATATGGCTTTGGTAATACATCATTATACGACTTTTCGAAAAATTTCATTAGTGTTTTATAAATTCACATGTAAACAAAATTTCTTAAAGTATCAGAATTAAAAGGATTCTTAAAATATTACATAAATGGTATCCAAAACAACAACAAGAAAACTGATTTTATGTTTTTAAACATGAAATTTGTGTATTTTTTTGTATGTAACAAGTTTTGTGCAACGAAAAAGGGCATTGCATTTTGGGATATATTTATGTACCTTTTACTAAGAAACTATTGAAAACAAAGCTTAAAAATTTGTGTGTACAATAAATAAACATTTATCTTTATACATAAGTAAAATTTTTTTTTAAAAAATTGATCAGCATGTTTAAAAATGTAATTTTGTAGAGTAGAATAATGAATTTTATAAAAATTTTACTTTTCTATGTTACGACATCTGCTTTTCAGCTAAATGTCTGAGGAATATCTCAAAAATTTCACTTCAGTATATATAATATATATGCAATATAAAATAAATATTTCCAGTTCATGCATACAATTAATTTATAGAGAAAGAAGACACAAATTAAAAAATATAATCTATATAAGACAGTAAGTAATACATGATTATAGGGCACTTCGAAAAATTTCTTTACTGTTTTGTATATTCACATGTAAACACAATTTCTTTAAATATAAGAATTAAAAAGATTATATATAAATATTACATAGATAGTATCCAAAACAACAAGAAAACAATTTTTGTGTTTTTAAACATGAAATTTATGATTTTTTTTTTGTATATAAGAAGCTTCATGCTACGCATTTTGAGATATATTTGTGTGTGCATTAAATAAACATTTATTTTTATACAGAAGTGAAATATTTTTTAAAAAATTTGATCAGCCTGATTAAAAAATAATTTTTGCAGAGTACAGTAAGGAATTTAATAAAAATTTTCCTTTTCTGTGTTACGACATATGCTTTTTAGCTAAATGTCTGAGGAATATTTCAAAAATTTCACTTCAGTAGACACAAGAATATATATGAAATATAAAATAAAAATTTCCAGTTCATGCAAACAGTAAATTTATAGAAAAGAGAAAATACAGTTTAGAAAAGAAAATTTTTAGAAATCAGTAGCTTTTATACAAAATTTTACCTCATCAAATGATCCTGCCCTGTAGCCGGTTTTTACCTTATTTTTCTTAATATTATATCTTCTTCTTTTTTTCTTTTTCTTCTTTTATCTTTTCTAATTTTCTTCGCTCTTCCAGAAAAAGCATACACTGCTTTCATTAACCTTTCTCTATCAAGAATTTTCATGGCACTTACCGGATATTCTCCAGGCTCGACTCCCATTTTCTGCAGCATTTTTAATTTGGATACATTACCATCATTAAAAGAACAAACAGCATCATAAACACCAAGTGAAAGTGTTTCAATCTGTACAAATGTTGTTTTAGGAACACGTGACGCTATATATGACATTATGAAAACTTTCATTCGGGTTTTGTGTTTTTCCATGCAAACATTTTCTTAACAGATCAGGATGGGAAAGATCTCTAAAAAAAGGACGCATTGCTTCTACAACAGCGACCGGAAGACTATTTTTTTGCTTGTAAGACTTACCTGATGCTTCAGCCTTTTTATATCCACACCATGAATCTTCACCATCAGGACAAAAACCATGTTGAGGATATTCATCTGTTGACAGCTTATGCATAAAAATGGCCCAGATATCTTGCTGCATGTTCTGAACACTGGTGTAATTTCTCCGAATAGCTGATCCATAGTAAAACTGTAAGTTATCTATTTCATGCTCAGTCAAACGATTTTTTCCAATTAAATACTTACTGTCTGACAAGATTTGCCCTTTCAATTGAGATTTTAATCGGCGTAATCTTGTTCCCATGCGCTTCATGACATGTCCAATGCACTCCAATTTTTCAATTGGGTATTCATCTCCATAGATGTTTTTCTTTCTAGCAGCATCAAATGCTTTGCAATCTCCATCCCCTAAGTAAGTAATATATCGGGCATTATGCAAAGGTAATGACCGTTGAAAAATTTTAGACGCAACTTGAATTTCCATGGCTCCACTAGATCCAACGTAATTCCTTTTACAATCCTTTTGATGAGAAGGTAAGTTTTTACATATGTAATATTTTGAAAGAATATCAACATCTATCACCTTACCTGTATCAATGCTGGTCACGGTAACTACACCATTCAATGATGAGTAACCGCGTTTCTGCCCTGTCCCATCCACAGCGACTGCAATATTATTACCTTCATTTTCACAAATAGCTTCCTTCGCAGCATTTTGAATGGAGTCCTCATAAACAAGTTTTGTAGCATTTAAGATTCACTTACCGTAAGGAGAAAACCTTGCAGGTGGTTGAGGAAGATTCATTATGCCGCAAAACATTCTCCCAGCATCTGCATCTTTTCCAATGGAACGCATAGCATATACAAACCTGGTATTTATTGTAGCAATTTGCGTTCCTTCGTGAAAATTTGAAGAAGAGAATTCTACACAATATGGTCAAGCACATCATTTCAGGACAAATGTAATAGCCAGTCCAGACTTACCTTTTAAAACTTGCATGTCTAAGCCACTGTTACACATTTTACAGTGAACTTCATTCTTGAAAACAAATGCCAGAATATTCAAATTCATAATGGCATTAATAATACCTACACTTTTGTCATAGAAAGAAAAACTTCCATTTAAATTGGGAATTTTCTTTTCTTTTGCACATGTCTCCTTTGAACCATGTGCATGTCCAGCTTGAGGATTGACACTACTGTCTTTAGTATGGTTGAAAGTATTCTTACCTTTATAAAACGTACGTTTACGTTTTTTGAATATTTTGTTTGATCTTGGCATATTAAATTAAATTAAAATTTCAAAATTTCAAAATTTTTGATTTTCAGAAATTTTAAATATCGAAATATTCAAAACGCTAAGAAGAAAAACGTGTATTCTCTCCAAAATAGGTAAACAACCCTAACAGTTACGCTTGCAGTGAATCTACAGTTAACTGCGTATGAATAAATAAAACAGAGTGTGGATTTGGAAAAGCTTCCCAGATATAAAAGGTCAATGTTTACATTTGTATCTGTCAAAGGGGGCGTGGCTCATCAGCTGATTATTTTTTAAAAATCATTTTAATATACTTTTAATTTGTAAAATGGCAAGTACGTTACATCATTGGAAAGGTCCTGATTTGGGGATTTTAGAAATATTAAAAACTCAAAATCGACTTCCCGAAGGTGTTTACCCTACTGACTCCCCTTAATGAATTCTCACCCCAATAGAAATTCTCATTACAGTATTACAGTAAACATTCTTTAGGAAATCATTTCTCAAACTATAGGGCGTGCCCTCTTGGGGAGCGTGATAAATCTACGAGGGGCGCAAGAATATCGAAAAGTAGAAAACAAAATATTATTTAAAAAACTATTTAGGAACTGAGAGTAAATAAACAAAATACATTCTCATATAATAAGAAATAAATACACATTTACATTAGTATAATACACTTATAAATGTATCTGTACTGCACAATGTATTGTATAATTAAATTATCTTTACTAAGTTAAGAAGAAGTTTGATAATTACCAGTGACCCCATGAGCTTGTTATGTATATAAAATTACTAGACGTTACCCGCCCGCTTCTCTAGGTATTTCATGATGTTTTATAAATATATCTGTTTATATATATAAAATATTGATATCTAAGTCCTAGCATTAAGAATTCTATTGTATTGAAAAATATACTTATACCTGTCACTATCGCCTCTTGATAAAAAAAAGGACAGAACTACTAATTTGTATTATGTAATATTCTCTAAAATTGAGTATAGAATGATGTTTACATTTCGTAACCCTATAACAAAGTGGATTTTCGCAAAACCAATTTCAGATGGATCTCTACTCCGTAAAATAAACATAGAAGTCGAATTTCAAATCTAAATCTAATTGGGTAAAATTTTTACTATCAATACCCGCCCCCCTCCCTCATAATTCCGTTGAGAGTCGTTCTCCCAAAAACCGTTCTTAGTGGATTTTAAATCAACAAAAGAAAAATTTAAACCAAATTCCATTATTATAGTTCTTGTAGTTCGAAAAAAGGAATTTTTTGTCAACACGCCCCAGTAACCCCTTGCTCCCCCAGGAGTTGATTCCCGTCAAATGCATTCTTAATGCATTCCCTATTCAACAAAAGGAACATGCTTTACAAATTTCAAGTACACAGGTATAACAATTCTAAAACATGATTTTTTCCCTATAACTCCCCTTCATCCCTCGCAACTCTCCTTAGGTGTCGATTTTTGTTTTACTCTTTGTTTGAGGAACTCTATTCCATGAAAGGAACATGCCTATCAATTTTCAAGCAGGTAGATCGAATAGTTTAAAAACGGAAATATTTATCTATTACACCCCTTAATCCCCCGAAATGAAACTTGGGGTTTAACTTTCGCTAGACCCATTTTATAGCGGTTCTGTACTCAATGAAAGGAATATGCTTACCAAATTTTAAGACTGTACGTCAAATCGCTTAAAAATGGGGAAAATTATCTGTAAACCCCCTTGAGCACCCGCAACGCCCTTGGGGATCTGTTTTCACAAAACCAATTTTGTAGCGGATCTCTACTCTATGAAAGGAATCTGCTTACCAAATTGAAGACTGTGAGTCTAATAAACTAAAATGGAAAAAATTATCTATTGCTCCCCTTGAGACCCCGTAACGCCAACTGGGGGTTGATTTTCACAAAACACATTATATATTGGATCTTTACTGCATAAAAGGATTCTGTTATCATATTTAAAGACTGTTCTACCAGGAGTTTAAAAATGGAAAAGTAACTATCTATAACGCCCTTAAGCTCCTCAACGCCACTTGGGGTCTATTTTCCCGAAACCCATTTTGAGGCGTATCTCTACACTATGAGAGAAACTTGCTTACCAAATTTCAAGACTGTGCGTCTAATAGTTTAAAAATCTGAAAAAATATTTTTATTTCCCCTTAACTCCACTCAACACCCTTTGGGGGTCAATTTTCCCAAAACCCATTTTATAGCGGATATTAACTCCATGAAAGAACTATGCCTGCCAATTTTCAAGCCAGTAGATCAAGTACTTTAAAAACGAAAATATTTATCTTTTACGACCCTTAACCCTCCCCCTCACCACCCCTTGGGGTCAATTTTCCCGAAACGCATTTTGTAGCGGATATTAACTCCCTGAAAGAACTATGCCTACCATTTTTCAAGCCGGTAGGTCAAGTATTTTAAAAACGAAAGTATTTATCTTTTACGCCCCTTATTCCCCTGCAACGCTACTTAGTGGGCTATTTTCCCAAAACCCATTTTGTAGCGGATCTCTACTCTATGAAAGAAATCTGCTTACCCAATTTCAAGATTGTACTTTGAGTAGTGTAAAAATGGAAACAATTATTTATAACACTTCTTAACACCCCTTGCGGTTCGAATTTCGCAAAAAATGCGTTCTTAGCTGATCTCTACTCCATGAAAGGAACATGTCTACCAAATTTCAAGTCTGTAGGTTCAATAGTTTCGGAGATATCGTGATTAGTCAGTCAGTCAGTGAGTGAGTCGCTTTTCTCCTTTATATATATAGATATACAAAAATTAAAACTTATCTTGATAATTTATACAGTTTATAATTAATCCCTTAACAACCAATTACAAAATATGAGATTCGCCCCCCAATGCCGCTGTTTTCCAAGTGGGCGTTCGTATGTGATGTATGGGGAGGAGAGTGAAAGAAAAGGAATAAATAAGAGCAAATCCTCTTAAATAAGTAAGTCCTTCGCAAACACTGTCATTGCCTTTTAGTTACATTCCAAAGCCTTCGGAATAATTTTATGAATAGCAGTGTACAGAAAATATCTTACTTCGAAAAGACGTATGTATTCGTTCGGAGCAATTAATGCTTTGGCTGAACGAGACGTTTATATACGTCGGTGGGACTTAAGAGGTTAAAGTCATATTGTAGCTTTAGCATCAAAGTATAGTATTGTTGAATTCAATACATTGTTATTGTATGGAGGGGGTGCGATGAAAATTGTGATCGAATATGGGGTCGCAAATATTGAATGTTTGAAAAGCACTGCCTTAGAAAGAACTGGAAATGATAATTCTGATTTTTTTTATTAAGATACAATAAGAATTAAAATAAATCATAAGTACCATATTTTAAAATTCACATGATGCTTATATAACACAACGTGAGTCTGAAAATAATAGCTATTTCAGAAATGCAAAACTAAAAGCTTGTAGGATATCTACTGCAAGCCTCTAAGTATATTATATCATGTTGAAATATAGCTAAATTTATCTCACACAAGTTACAATGAAATGTCATTAACTATTAAACTTTAAAATGGTATTTTACAAAATGAATTTTAAGCATAATTTTAAATAACAATTATATATTGTACTATTATTTCAAAGATGTACCATTGAAAGTCGTATCCATGAACACTTCATTAAAATAATATCGTGTTCCAATAGCAGGCAGAACATTCTAATTCGGTACATCCGAGAACAATCTCAGCATTATACAGTATACCTCAGTGTAATGCTATTGTCGTAACAACTACAGGATTTGAACAGGTTAAGGGTTGAATTGCTTCTACATCAATCAACAGCACGAAGCTGTCATCAAATATTCTAGTACCTTTGATGAAATTACGAGTTGTCGGCGCAGTACACTATTGGATTATGCTACTAATATTTTAGAGTAGGGGATAATACAGTAATAGGATTAAAACTTTGTTTGAATAAGAGTTAAGTAAATAAAATTTTAATTTAATTTTTTGTGAAAAATCTCCACGCTCTAAAATGAAACATTACGCAATATATAAGCATTTTTTAGAATCCTTTTCAAATGTTTTATTTTTTTTTGTCTTCTACTTGCTGCAATTATTGAAAAAAATAATGCAATAAAACTTCAAAAAGTAACTGGTAAAGAAATTGCAACTAAATGTGTGTTTACAGAAATGGAGAGCTTTGGAATAAAATGTTTACTTTTCTGCTCGTGGTTCACTTGAATATGTTATTTAAATCACATAAATCTTTAAATCATGGTTGTTTTAATATTTACTTCCCTGGCTCACTTCCTTTCGTTTGATTTTCTACTGCAATATTAGAGAATATACGAATTCAGACTAAAACCCCTAAACATTATTTGAAGTGCTTCGCTTCTATTTCTCTATCTATCAGTCTTAAGAAATGATTTATTAGAGTCTAATTTAAACTGAGAATACAGATTTAATTTTTAAAAGTGATTTTTCTATTTCCCTATAGTTGGATAGTTCTAAAAACAACAAGGCACATACATATTTGAGACGAGTTTGGAAGAATAAATACTTTGTTAGCCTGAATGGCGATTTTACAACAATCAGTATCATCATACTGCCCGCCACCGCTCACTGTATAATATATATATCATATTAAGTTTATATTTTATTAAATAGTAGAAGAGATAAGTAATATAAAAAAATTAAGTCAATTCCTACTTTGGTCAACAAAGAAAATTTTTATTTTAGTTACTTTTTATCAATTAGTTACTATTAATATAAATATGTATAGATACATATGAACGAATCCCAGTATTAAGTGTCAGTTAATTTTTATTAATTATCATTAAAGTATTGTTTAGTCGTCCAAATTAATCGTATAAGGTAAATCGGGGGAAGTTGCCCACATTTAAGGATTTTTCGATTAGAACATTGAAAATTGAAATGCAAGAAAAGAAATTGGTTAATAGGGCCTTGCAGCGTGGTGTCATACTTGAAATGAAGCAGTTTATCAGTTCTTGAGGCAATTGGTCCCACTCGTTCAGCAACGCTGTTTTCATTTCCTGGATGGCTCTCGGAGGGGGTTGCGAGTTGCAATTGCCCTCCCCAAAGCGTCCTAGTCATGCTCTATAGGGTTGAGGTCTTAAGACCAGGCTGACCAATCCATATGGCGAAAATCCTTACTCTCTGGAAATTCGCCGCCCATAAGAGCTCTACGTAGCCTCACGTTATCGTCCATTAAAATGAACTCGGGGCCACATGTACCCCTAAAAAGGCGAACATAGGGCTCCAAGACCTCATCCCTATAACTCCCACCAATCCCAGAGCCTCTTTCAAAGACATAGAGAGGTGCACGGTCATCCAACATGATGCCTGCCCAGACCATTTAACTTCCTCCACCATAATTGTCGATTTCGCGGACATTGGAGGATAGGTAGCGGGTCCCTGGTTCTCCGCATATGAACGGACGGAGAGAATCGGTGTTTAGGCTGAAACGGGACTCATCGGTGAACAGAACGATCACACATTGATCCATACTCCAATCTCTATGCTGTATACACCATGCTAAATGGACTCTCCTGTTCGTAGACGTGAGCGGGACGTAAACATTAGGTCTTCTGGCAAACAACCCTCTCTCATGAAGACTTTTTGAAACAGTCAGAGATAAGAAGCTGTAGCCTCTCTGCTGCGCCTCGCTATAACCGACAAATGGCGATCTTCTCAGGCCATCGTAGCTCTTGGACGACCTTGTCCAGGCTTTCTCTCGATGGATACAGTATCCTGGAACTGTTTCCATAAGTTACACATGACGCTGGGAGTTAAATTGAGCTCTCTACAAATCTGGGCTTGACATTGGCCTGCTTTTAGCCTCCCAACAATTTGCTACCTCATTCCATCTTCTAAACGTTGGTGGTTACTAATTTTTATTGTTACTATTTGAATTGAACCGATTGCTTCAAAATAACACTAAGAAATTCTCCGAGGTGTGCTGGCGAACGAAACACGTCTTAACTTACACGTGCTTATAAAGCCTGTTTTTCTGCTGACTCCACCTACGCACACGTATATGATTAAGTATTTGCCGTGCAAAATTTGCCTTTTTATCTGGAAGCAGTGTTTTTTCATTCAGTTCAGTTCTTTTCATGCAATTCAATAAAATATGCAAATTCTCTTAATTTATTTCAACAGTGTATATATAGGGAGATTGTGAACTAATAGTAGAAATTTAAAAAAAAAATTCTTCATGAAAA
This sequence comes from Trichonephila clavata, assembly GCA_019973975.1. Lineage (NCBI taxonomy): Eukaryota > Metazoa > Arthropoda > Arachnida > Araneae > Nephilidae > Trichonephila > Trichonephila clavata. The sequence goes on along the minus strand of BMAO01032305.1, from coordinate 83,437 downwards.
TTCCTTATAAATAATCAAATTATTTTAAATACTTAAAAACCTTGCTTACCAACTTGGATCACGACTACGTTTCTTAAAGCCGAATTTAATAATAATTCTATAAGGATTTTTGGAAGACTCAATGGGTTCAATTCGTGACGGTCACATGACAAAGGCAATCACGTGTTTCCGATTTAATTCAAAAGGAACATTCAACTTAATTATACTTCTTGTTCTATTTATAAAACTTAGATGAAATTTCAAATTTTATAATGCGGTAAAAATACTCAAATATATTGGGGAAAAACACATCAAAAAGATTTTAAAGTTAAAAACAAATCGTACTTTATTCCTGTATTTTAAAATTAAGTATATTTTGCTTACTTGTGTGTGTTAATTATTTTTAACAAATATGTGCTTTTTAAAAGAAAGTTTCTGCAAAGAGCAAACGTTGACAACATGAACTGATTAACTGGAAATACATGATTGCATGTATCGTATGATTATGACATCACATGAGTCTATGATATAATTGGCTAGAAACACGTCTTTGTCATTATCATGTGATTATGACGTCACATGAATTTCGCCCAATCTTTTTCACGTGGTCACTGTTGTCAAGGTGACGAAGATATTGTATACGCATATAAAGTGAACGTGTTTAATTTAACTCCAAAAATATTTTCCCCATCAAATAATATTGTAATTTACGTAAGATAAGTGTTTCTGATTTTGATTTATTTCGGAAGTTGATACTTCGAAAAACCCTGCATTAGATTAAGAAATAATTATTTTACTCTTTACTTTTTTAATTAGTTTATTAGATAAAAGAGCTTTTCGACCACGTATAGTAATAAAAATGTTAGCCCAATAACGACATTAAATAATTATATGAAAAAATATGAAAAGAAGCTATAAATAAAAATGTTAAGGGTGAAACTTTATAATTTTTACTTTCCCATGAAAAATGAATGCAACTGATTGATTAGAGACTATTCAATCAAAACATAATATTTTATGTTGACTCGAAGCAAATGATCTACATTTTACTTAAAAAATTAAAAAGAAAGTGGGACCTTTTTTTCAGATATATATGACAAAATTAGTAGCACATTTCAGTGTTATCTAGCAAAGAGATCGCACATTATGTAAGTAATTGATTAATCTGAGAAGTTGATCCACTCGTAGACGTGATCCTTTGAAATTCTGCTGTGAAATAAATTAAAACTCGGAATAACTAATTCAGGGTTTTTTAATAGCTTAATGACTATAGTTTGGAACTAGAATCTAAATTATCAAGTATATAGCTTCATTTATGAACCCATTTTAAGTTTAATAATCATTAATTACGCATACTCGTTAAATTTCCATTATCATATCAGGATTTCATAATAGATTTACTCAGCGTGAATTCCAAATTAACTAGTCCCGTGAAGTTCTAGCTTTATAACATTATCTATCTTCTGAAGTACTGAAGTTCGAATAGTTTTAACTTTAAAATATTTAAATAAGATGTATAGAGACTATCACATTTGAATGGAGAAACTCAGAGATTATTTTAAGCTTTAAAGTAAACCTTAAACTTTATCTTTACTCACAAATTTTATATAAAAAGTTCTGAAACACTTGAATAAGTGTTGGCAATTTATTACATTTAATGGTTTATTTTTAGTTTCTGAAGAAGCAAAAATTAATAGTAAAAATCCAATACACTGCTCAAATTAATAAGAATGAACCTTTACAGACAAGACTTAAAGATGATTACATTTTGGGTGTCCGAGAAGTATGATTTCACATTCAAAAAATAATTAAAAATAAACAAACAAAGATTTTTCCTTACGATGTTCTACATTCGATAAAAGAAACATTAAAGTTTCTGTTTAATGAAATGCAATCTAGATGGCGCAACATCCCGGTTTTCAATATTCTTGTTTCAAAATGGTTTTACCGCAAGAACAAATTAAAGTTGTAGCATGGTTTATCGAATTTAAATCTGCAACGCATGTCTAGCGTAAATAGGGCATCATCATGCAACTGGTCTATTCACGAGCCTGTAACTAATCCCATTGGGTTAAATTTATTTCTTTATAACTGTTGTTCTATTGAAAACTTTCTCCCGAAGAAGACTTGATTTATGCAAATGAGTGGTTCTATTTAAGCATTGACTTTTAGATACGCCAAGTCAGTTGAGAGTTAGTCGACGAGTAGTTTCTGAATGGTCAATTATTGTTAATTGGCGAAGAAGTTATAAGATTGAGATTAATAATAATAACGGAGGTTGTACAGCAAATAAAACAATTAAGATGAAATATACCGTAGAAGTCCAAAGTGTGTCCTAGAGTTACGAAATTTGACTATACTCATATATTAAGTATCCTTTTGCGGTGTGCTTGCTCTTATAATTAGTAGTGCTGCGTTTTCTACCCTGAGTGGCCAGATTTAAACTAGAGAACTAATAAAACCAGTATTCGAACTAGTTATGGCTGATCTTTACTCTAACACCTAAACACCAATAACCTCAACGAGGTTATTAGAACCACACTGGAGTTTGGAAGCGAGAAAAGTTCCTCGGGTGACAGCTGGAAATAGGAAGTCCAATGAGATCCCCTGATATAACACTTTTAGACTTCTTCTTGTGGAAGTTTTCTTTGGTCAATATTTTTTTTCATGGATCAACACATGGAAAAAAATATTTACCAAACTTCAATTCATATGACACTGATGAAATAAAAATTCGAATTGCAGTGACCATTAAGATTGTTGATCCAGCAATGTTTCATAAAACGTGGCTAGAAAGCTCGTGTTTTGTAATTAATATTTTAAAGTGAACAGTCCTACTTTTCGTACACCGGCATTACTTACAGTTAAACTCTTTCTTCGGAAAGTTTTTGTGACGAAAAGCAATTTTAAGTGTTTTCTGTTGCCTCTAAGTCGTTTATTACAGTGCTTCTTAAACTTTCAGTACTTGCGACCCAATATTTAATCAATTTTCATCGCTCCCTCTCAATTCAATAACAATGTATTGAATTCGAAAATACTTTACTTTGATGCTAAAGCTACAATACGACTTTAGCATCTTTATAGTGCCGCTGGCGTATATAAACATCTCACTCAGCCAATGCGTAAATTGCCCGGACGTATATATACGTCTTTCCGTAGTACGATCTTTTCTGCGCACTCGTTTCCATAAAGTTATTCCGAAGGCTTTGGAATGCTATAAAAGGACATTGATAATGTTTGCGAATAATTTACTTATGTCAGAGGATTTCCTTATTTTTATTCCTTTTCTCCCCCCCCCTCCCTTAATAGATTACATAGGCGTGCATTCGTGCAAAATGGTGGAAATTGGGGAGTGAATCACGTAATCTTTAATCAGCAGTTAAGGGATTAATTATAAGTAATTATCAACAAATTATCAAGATAATTGTTAATTTTTGCATATAAATTTATGTATGTTAAGCCAGAGAGTCACTGGTAATTATTAAATTTGTTCTTAACTTAGTATTGTTAAATTAATTATAAAATACATTGTGCAGCACTGATACATTTATAAGTGTATTATATCGGTGTAAATGTTTTTTATTATGTCTGAATGTATTTTGTTTGTTTACTTTCAATAAATTAATAATTTTTTAAATAGTATTTTGTTTTCGACTTTTCAATATACTTGCGCCCCCTCCTAGGGTTATCACCCCCTTCTAGGTGGGTGCGTCCCACAGTTAGAGAAACACTGGTTTATTGACTAAAATATATCTTTAACATTCAAAAACACTCAACATTCTTTACATCGATAATATATTCACACAATGAGTTTCTGAAACAAACAAATAAAAAATCGATAAAAGTTAACTATTTGAGTAGTAATTATCGGAAAGCTATTTTACGAAGCTATTGAATATCCATTCTTAATTCATGATGAAATTACTTTTCGTTTCATTTAGTGCTTAATGTTTGGGAAATTTAAATTCTTCGAAGTATTGGATATTAAAACCATCCAACACACAAATATTCTTTCTAAATTGGTAATTGTCAGTTTTAAACATTCTCTAACTATTATTTTTTATTTTACCCTCTATTTTATCAATGCCGTTGTAGGTGTTTCAACGTAAATGGTATTACATTATAAATCACACTTCTAATTTTTGAATACATATAATCATATTAAATTTTACTTTAAAAAATGACTGCACATGATTAGGTTAAAAGCTCCGATTGGTTCAGTTCATCACAATCACATGATAAAGACAAGCACGTGTTCTCCATTGATTCCAAAATTATTGATATCTTTGTTCTTCTACTTCTAAAATTTAGGTAAAATTTCAAAATTTATAACTGGTAAAAATGTTCAAGCATTGAAAAGATGTCTTCAAAAAGTTTCTAAAGTTATAAATCATGCATAGATATTTAAATCAAGATCATTTTGCTTATTTATGAGTGCTATTATTTTTGACAAGTACGTACTTTTTGAGAAAAAGTTCTGCAAAGAGCAAAAGTTGCCAACAACGAAACTCAAGAAGTGATTAGCTGGAAATACATTGCACTTATCGTATAACTATAACGGCAAGTAGGTTTTGAACTGATTTGCTTGAAGTACGTGGTTGTTGAGATTATGCGACATCGATAAATGTAAATCATTGTATCATCTGCTTCTAATTGTATATCGTTTATTTAATCATCCTCTGAAAAACATTTTTACTATTAAATTAATTGCAATTGAATATAAACGTATTTTGTAATTCTAGTTATCGCACTGGTGCATTTTAAATTTCATAGCTAAAAATATACAAATTTGTAGCTATAATTCCAATATTTTCCCCTCCTTTATATATTAATATAATGCACATATTATTTTATTCTTTCGTAAGATATTCAGCTTATTTCAGATATTATTTGATTCCTCACAAAAATAAGAATATGGAATCAACCATTTTTAAGATATTCAAAAATGATTTAATTCATCAAAAATATTCTAATTGAAATAAAAGAAAACGCTCATATAAGCAAACCAGGCCGATCACTTCTTTTGAATATTTGGGTTCAATTTTTGGCAGGGTGAGTCGTCGTGTTGGCATAAAACCCTGTTCCACATGATCAAAAGGAGTTAAGTGCAATGGCATGAACACTGCTACTTCAATTTGCTAAGAATTACGAGTATGAGGATACTGTTCTTAATGGATGTTAAGAAAATAAAGTCATGCTTAATGAATATGAATTGCTCTTTCACGAAATACATAGGCATTTTTTATTGCATTTGTGTTAGACGAATCTTGAGAAAAACCAAATTTTCTTGACGGAGTCAAAGTTTCACAGATAAGTACATCATATTAACTGTATGGATCACACAAAAATTGAAAACTGTTATTTTAAATAAAAATTTTTTTTATTTTTTATTATCGAAGTTATTTTGTCAAAATGTCTTTAGTTATTTTTGCCACGAAGTGTTAATAGCTTAAGCAAAAGAGTCGTTCTTTTGTTTCCAAATATCCGTTGCATAATCTTCTTAATTCAATTAAATGGATTTATATATATATATAATTAGCACTTTTACCGAAAATGTCTAATTGAAAATGAGGCAAATGCATAAAATTATATTATGTTAATAGATAATGATGTACTAAATCATGTTGAATGATTTGATTAACAATTTTTGAATTTCATTACGCGATAGATTATTCCTTGCTATTAAGGGTTTTGTATTACACAGAATTTACGAATTCGTTAAGCTCTTTAGATCCATAGAAACATTTCAATTATACAATTTCACTTGGATCTAAATACATATAAATGTACTGAAAAAAAATTACCTTAATTTTATTTTGGAGAAGATTGCTGTATCCTGGAGGATATATCAGGTCGAGTTAATGTAATCATGTTAATTTAAACTACGTCATTAATTTAAATCTAACGAGTAATTCCTGGACAATAATCTTAATAAAAAAATATTAAACGTATTGGGAGTAAGTAGAAAGTTCTCTTGTTTTTCCTAAAGAAAGAACAAAATTATTTTTTCCCTTTTTTATTTAAAATTTAATCTAAAATATAATGCTCATTGTTAGTTATAAGCGTGTACCATCGTTCTAGCAATTTATCTAACCCCTGGAAAAGAAGTCCTTTGTTTTGGAGACAAAGTATTTTTCCACTGTCATTTGGACATCCGAATAATTTATATATTCATTTCCATCAAGAAAGTTTTGCAGTGATTTCAACAGATGTTAGTCAGATGGTGCAATATCAGGAGTACATGCTGAATGTGAGATATAATTTCCCAACCCAGCTCTGCGATATTTTATGTGGTGTTTCTTGCCACGGTATTCTAGCGTTGCCGTGTTGAAGAATCACACCCTTTCTGTTGGCCAAAGATGGACGTTTATGTTGAATTTCTTTATTCAAAACATCCAGCTGTGAAAAGTAACTACCATTTTATTTCCTTTCAGCAACTCATAGTGTACTATACTCTTGTTTTCTCACCAACAATTCAACATAACCTTCTGATGCACACCAGCTTTGGATGGGGATGGTAGGGTCGCCTTTTTGTAAACATATGCTTTTTATCTAGCCACATGTTTTTACACTATCCACTTTTCAGCTCCGGTTACAAAGTGGTCTAAAAACGGTTTCCTTTTGTGACGAGCAAGATTTAAAGAATATATTAAAGTTCCAGATAGCTTGAATGCTAATGTTAAGATCTTTTTTCAGTGGGTACCATCGCACGGGAATGTCTATGGGAATGAGATTGCAGATGGTTTGGCCCGCGAGGGCAGCCATAAATATTCTACACATGGTGGCTGCCTTACTTTTTCAAAAATTGCTACCCGGGTCAAACAAGATATTAGTTCCTCTTAGAGGCAGGCCCCCGTGTATGAATGGTATGAAGGAAATCGCCCTGGTGCTGCTTTACTTGGGACAAACAGTAGGCCAGATGAAACTACTCTTGCTAGACTACGAAGTGGACATACTCGAGCTCAATGGCATGGGGATGGTCTTAAAGTTTACCCTTCTTGTCCGAAATGTAATGTGAACCAAGCCGCTCCTGCCCACATCTTTGCTTGTATTGGATGCCATAAGAGCCAGCTGTTCTCAAGTCCAACTACAGTTCTTGATTGCTTAAAAACGCACGGGTTCATGGACTTGATCTAGATGTTTCTGTCGGTCAAGTGGGATAAGAAACAACAAGTTCTTATCATTAAATGTTTTTTGCTAACTTCGTGTGGCACCCAAACAGAGAGTTTGGATACAAAATCAAACTTTTTAATGTAATCTAAAGCAGTTCTGATGAATTCAAGCTTGAAACTCACTTCTGCGGGATTTGTCCTGATTATACTGCATAAAACTTCGTCATGGACATCTGATGGTCTTCCTGATTTGGGTTCATCTTTCAAATAAAATCACCCAAGTGAAGTTTTACAAGCCATCTTTGGCATTTTCGAGCTCTGTTACTGTTCTCTTACACAAGTTTATTTTTGCTTCCATCGCGTTATTCTCTTTTTGGAACTTAAACAACCAAAAATGTTTTCACTCATGTTGACAGTTTTATAAATTTAAAAAATGATTAATGTGCTGAGAAATGTTTATAAATCATAAATAGTACACTAACCTAACTGTTTAAACTGGTTTCAGTAGGATTCGAGTTCTTGCTAAGGATCGACAATTCATAAAATTGTACGTGTTCTAAAACGGCAGAACTTTCCCTTATACCCAATATTAATGCATGAGATCTTCATACTTAATATAATGTAATAACAATTAAACTTCAATATTATTAAAGTACCTCATTGGGAAAATAATGTACATTTCTTATATTTAGAAATATTTTTTTTAAATTGCAAACAACCAAACAGGTTTCTTGTTTCAAAAAATCTCACATTTTTAAAAAAATATTTTTATAATTTTACTAAACATTGCCTAAATAAAAAAACAATTAATTTTATTAATAATAATTTGTATAAGAGAATTCTAAATTCTATAGATTAAATTCTTATTTGTGCATCAATTGTCAGCATTTATAATTATCGACAAATTAATTCGTAAATGGTGTTACAATAGCTCATAAAAATAACGCATTATAGTAATTATATAGTTAACCTTCAGTATTACAGTATAGACAAATATACAAAAATGTTTCTTCTATAATTTTAGTATTTAACTTAATTTATATATAATTTTGTAAAATTAGTTTTATATTTATTGCTATGCTATGATTAGGACTGGATTATTTTAGCTAAGAATTTGAATCGGGATCTTGAATGTGGCAATAACTAGCTTATTGTTTTTTAATAACTTGCTTATATTAACAGAAGCAAAATTCGAATCATGACTGGATGCATTCATCACTTATTATGAAGTGGATTCTGACTACTAGTCCACCCCAGTTCTTATCGAAAAAGTTTTTACTTTCACAAAGCTTAGAAAAAAATAAAGCTTTGCGTCGACCATAATAGCCTGAAGTAAAGGATTTTAGATTTTGAAGCTTATTAAAAACAAAACTAATTTTTAAAGGAAAAAAAATCCCTCATCATTTCTTAACCACAGTCAATTTCTAAAGAAATTCCTTTCTTTTAACTGTTTTATTAACATGAACTTAATTATTAATTCAATAAAAAGTACTTTAAAGAATTTAGAAGAGGTTTTGATTAACTTAAAAGCAAATTCATAGCGCTATATGTACCAGCATTTTGATTTAAGTGAAGGAAATTTTATCATAAAAAAAAATTAGATGCTTTTTTTACAAAATATACCTTATATAAAGAATAATTTATCTCTTTATATAACATTAGTAAACAGACTTCAATTATTGAATTTTTTCAAAATGGTAAACATAATTTGCATATGCACTGCAAATAAGCAGCAATACAAAAAAATATACATCAATTGAAAAAGAGCCTTTTGTATTTAGTTAAAATATCTTATGTGTCTTTTTTCATTTAATTTTCTTAAATAAACGCGTGGCCTTCGATTGACTCTTTCTTTTTTAAATAAGTAAAGAGAGGACGAGAAAAAAAGGATTAATATTACGGTCTAAAAAGCCTTTTTTAAACGAAAAAACATTTTATTTAAAAATGGAATTATTTATTTGAATGGATATCAGACCATCCAATTAATTAATCCTGATAAAAGGACTAAGATTAAAATTTTCACTCACAGGCAATTAAGTACAAGTTACAATCATTCAAATGCCAAACATGCTTTACTCTGGATCACTATATACAATTACATCACATCATTAAAAAACGTGAATTGCGGAATTCCGTAGTCCAGTGCTTCTCAAACTTTCTGTACCTGCGAACCAATTTTCGATGATAAATTTCCTCCCCCCCCCCTTCCTGCATACAACATCAATGTATTGAATTCAAAAATAATATATCTTGGTGTAAAGCTACAATACGACTTTAATTATAAACCATACACATTATCAAGATAAGTATTAAATTTTGCATATAATTTTTATGACAATTCCATAGGGTTATTGACCATTATTAAACATGTTCTTCATTCAGTACTGTGTTAAATTATGAAATACACTGTGCAGTACTGATACATTTATAAGTACATTATATCAGTTCAAATGTGTCTTTTTTATTATGTCCGAATGCATTTTGTTTTGATTCATTTCAGTAAATTAATAATTTCTTAAAATAATCTTTTGTTTTCGTTTCTTTGATATACTCGTGCCCCCCCCCCCCCGTAGGGTTATCACGCCACCCTAGGGTTTGAAAAACGCTGCAGTAGTCAGAAGATGGAGCCAGAGGGCATAATTTTTTATTCACTCAATAATTCATTTTCTCATGTTTTAGAGCATAACTTAAACTTGTCTGAAGGAAATTCCCCGCATCTTAAGTTTGAGTTCTTAGAGTAAATATAGCTATGTTTAGTTAAAAAGGTACAGAAATACCCCGAAATTACGCGATAGGTGGAATTGAGTGATAACAGCGTAAAAATTGAACTCGTGAGAGTCGGGGTATGATTTCACATATAAATTATTTTTAATTGAGGCCGGAGACACGAAAGAAAAAAATAATTTAGGGGGAAAAAAGTTTAATAAAATCTTACGTAACACAAATACAATATTGCAAACCGAGGTTCTTTGATGTAGAAGGTTTCATAAAATCTAACAAAATAGTCTGCCAGCTGAAGATTTTTTTCCTCCAGCAGAATTTACTCGTAACCTTGTAATGATTTTTTATGCCTTGTTTTGTTGAAAAAATACGCTCATCGTTGGAGTCTATATTTTCTAAAGTGTGTAAACCTTTTTGAATTAAACTGAGGCCTTCTGTCAAATTCCCAACCAAGATTCAATTTTCTGATTAAACTGAGTGTAAAGACTCAAGTTCTATTTCTTACTCATGCATTTCTATGAGCTTATCAATTATCAACTCCTTATTGTGAGAATCCAGCAGTTCTTGAACGTCATCACTATCCAATTTTAAATTTAATTACCTGGCAAGATCGATAACTTCTACAACCATGTTACAAATTTCACCAATTTTGCAATTTTTTTCTCAAATAGAAGACGAATGAAGAAGATTTGAAAACTGCGGAACTCCGGGTTTGCGTAAGTCGAGGAATTACTATATTTCAATCCTAATTTTTTAAAGGAATGGAGAACTTTGAAATGGACAAAAATCATCCAAATTACGGGGGGGGGGAATTTTGTGTACTTAATTATTATTATATGCAAAAACCGCATGTGTCTAAATGAATCCATTAAAAAAGTTATAAGCATTTAAAAAATTTAAATGGACCCAAAAATTTACACAAATCATAAGCAACCTATAGTTATCATTTTGATTTATTTATTCTTTTTTTGAAAAAAAAATTAGAATTAATATTTCTGTGTTTTAAGAACCGCACATTTTAGCTGTAACCTTCAACTGCTTTCTCCAACACTGTCTGGTAAAATTAATACAAAATTTTCCAGTGAAGGTGGTATAAGTAGTTGAATATATTTATTGTTAAAGATGCATTAGTTTTTTTTTTTAAGATTAGTACAAATTAAAATTTTTAATTGATAAAATTATTTAAAATAATATTAAATTTAAAATAATAAAGGTAATATGGATATTAAGAAATCAAGAAGAAACGATTTCAGAGGAAAAAAGAGTCAAATGTCTTTTAAGATAATATAGGGAAATGGATGAAGTGATCTTTGATTATAGAGTGCAAAAAGGAAAAAGACGAAGGGGGAGTCTCTATCTAATAAAGGGTAATATTAAATAAGTTCATATTTTTCAGGATTTTGAAAACAATTACAAAGTGTCACAATAGGAATCCCTAAAATAAATAAACCTTATGTTGTACCATCTAAATTTTATTACACATACGAGACTGTGTGTGATTTGTTTTATTTAACTTATAAATATTGTAAATTTAATGTTTGGGCTGTCTTGCTGATCTCTATTTTCACAACTTCCTATTAGTTAAGTGTGCTTACTTTTGTTGTCTTAGACAACTGTTTTGATGTTTAACAATATCTATGGAAATTTTTTTTCATCTAAAACTAGAGACACTTTTGGAAGAGAAAAAAATGCTTTTCTGTTATAAGAAATTTTTAAAAAATGATGTGGTAACCATGTAAATTATATAAAGCTTTCCTGGATTCTGTTAAATTTCATTTATGTTAAGGATTAATAAAATTTAAAATTTTATTTATAATTTATTAGGGTCAATTTGTTTGTTGTTATTAATTTAAATTAACTTAATGGAATTTTAATAATTGTATTGCTTTACCCTAAGACTTTGGATTGAAATCTTGACCAAAAACAATAATTTCTCGGTTTATTTTTAAAACATTGAATATTAGTTAACGCTATTTTAGTATAATTATTTTTTTAAATTTATTTATCTATACGATTTTTCAAAATTCAAGAAAAATACATCAGGAAAAAATAAATTAAAATAATATTAAAGGATACTCTGGAATATAGAAAGAACTCATTCAAAATGAAGCAAAGGAACACGTGCATATTTTGCATTTTTTTCGGGAAGACTACTTCATACAAATAATTAACAAGCAAGAAATAAACAACTCAAAACTATAAGACCCAAGAAAGATTTTTCTAAAATATATAGAACAATTTATCCTTTAAATTTTGAAATTGAATTCTTAGAAGAATAAAAATAATGTTTCCAAAAACATATTAATAATTTCTGTTTAAGTAAAATAAAGTAATAAATACCTCAAAAATAATAAACAAAACTTTCTTTTAAAATGCCAAAAAGTTGTACATGTTTTATGTTATTTAATTCTGAAAAAATATAAATATTTTAATTATAAACATTGAGAAAATTTACAAGATTATATTGATTATTTCATTTTTCTTTAATAATTAATTTTGCAATTATGTTTCTAAATTATAGTCTGATGACAATTATAAATTCATGAATATATAAACTAAAATATTATATCTATAAAGAAATATAAATAAAATATACATTATAATATAAACAAAAAATATATATAAGAATAATAAACATACACCATCTAACCAAAAGTATCCGGACACCCAGTGGTATGGACTTAGAGCGTCCTGAGGTACATATTAATATGATGTTGGTCCCCCTTTTGCATGAATGAGAGCCTGCACACGTTTGGGAAGACTTTCCACCAATTTTTGATAAGTGACCATACGAATTGCCTTCCAGGCGTCCATCAAACCTGAAGTGAGTGCTTGCAGTGAGGATGGTTGAGTTGGCTGGATACGTATATAATCTGCGCTCTAATTCGTGGCAAAGGTGTTCTATGGGATTTAGATCAGGGCTCTGAGAAGGCGAGTCCAGTTTTTGAACACCCATTTTGAACACCAACACGTCTGTGCATGCCTCGATGTGTGAATGGAGCAGTTATCCTGCTGGAAGAGAAATGGGCCTTTCCCGAAATATTGCCATAGAGTTGGGAGTGCAGCAGTCTAGAATGTCCACATTCATCTCAGAGCTCATGTTTCCAATCACAAGAACTAACGGACCCAGGCCAAACCACGAGAAACACCCCCCCCCCCGCCATTATGCTTCCGCCACCAAACTTAGCAGTCGGCACAATGCAGTTACTAAAGAAACGTTCGCCGGGCATCCGCCAAACCCAGACATGTCCATCCGACTGCCAGACTGTAAAGCGAGATTCATCACTCCAAAGAACAGTTTTCCACATGTTCACAGTCCAATGACTGTGAGCTCTACACCATTGCAATCGATGCTTCTCATTCTGTGGAGTGATGTTTGGCTTATGAGCGGCTGCACGACTATGGAATCCCAAGTTTTTTAACTCTCGACGGAAAGTCCTGCTGCTAACACTAATTTCTGATGAACTTTGGAACTCATGAGAAATATCCTCCAACAAGGACTTGCGATTTTGTTTCACTACCCTTTTCAGAAATCTGCGGCTGCGTTCACCAAGTATTTTCGGCCTACCGGTTCGGTTTTCTGCCGTTTCACTCTGCCTCGATGTTTCCACTTCACAATTACATCACTCACAGTAGATTTAGGCTTCTGTAGAATGTCCGAAATCTCACGAACTGATTTCCCACAAAGGTGGCATCCCACTATACTGCCACAATCAAGCTCACTAAGCTCCTTTGATTTACTCATTGCCTCACAAACGCATAAATACAATCTGATAAACCACTACCAACAATTTTATAGCTTTCAATTACGTATCAAATTGCGTCACTCGAGAGAACCACTTTTTTCAGGGGTGTCCGAGTGCTTTTGGCCAGATAGTGTATATACAAAAATAATAATAAATATATATACAAAAATAATAATAAATAAAACACATAAAATAATATAATAGAAATAGAAAATATTTATTGAAACAAGGAAATCAAAATATTTACTATATATAATTTATCACAGTAATCAAAATGGAATAAAATTAAAATATCTACTATAAATAATTAATTTACTATGTATCAATATATACTATATATCATTTAATTAAGAGAGTTAATAAATATATCTGGACTAATTCCACGACAGTATCACCTACAGTACTGTAGTAGTAGTCAACATGTAGTCAACACAGTAGTCATCATGACTGCCCCTTAATAGTTTAAATTGCGTATAGTTCATAATGTTAATTTTAGTTATTTTTCCAAAGATTTAGGATCTATATTTAAGAAAATAGGTAACCTCACTGTTTCTCACAGTGAAATATGAAATACCAAAAGGGCTGTTTCATATGAATGTAGGGAAATTTCTTCCTTGCTTGACGTGTCAGTGTTATATTTTTATCCCTACTTCTTCCTCTTCCATTATTCATCGCTGTCGACTTCTCTCGAAGACTACTTTTTCTAAGTAAAAGATAGTAACTTCACTTCTCGAAATCTATCTCTTCACTTCTCATCACTTCAAGTTAAAGTCGTTTTTTACTTTAACTGATGAATTCTTCCTCTTCTCTTCTCCAATATTCTAAAAGACCCAGTGAGTGCAAAGTTTTGCGAATATAAAGCTAACGGAATATTTCTATAAATTAATATATAAAGAACTACAAATTTTAAAAAATATTTATTTCTCTCTTTTCAGAATAAAGATCAGATTCTAGAGTAAGAAGTTTTATTCCACTTCTCTTTTTCTGATTTTTTTTTTCTTTCCGCAAATAACATATGCTTTTTAATTTTCAAATAGAAGGTTTATAAGTATTTTAAAATAAAAGGTAATAATAACTTTTGGTAGTAGAAAATTTGTTTCGAGATAATTTTCAATTACAGTTACTATGAACAACATATAATCATTGTTTTAAACCAGATAAAAACATTCATAAATGACATGGTAAAAATTATGATTATTATTTTTGAATCATGATCGTTACTTTGCATTTTTAAGATCAGTGACTACTTTTGGAAATGTAATTTTGTTAAAAAGGAATAAATGATTTTTTTACTTTATAGTTACTTCCACTTGAACTAGAAAGATATTATATTGTTTTAACAATATTATTACAATGAAAAATTATTTAAAAAATTCGATATGTTTTCAAAACATTCTCCTGGTATGAAAATTGCCTATTTCATAATAAAATGTTTCCTATATATAGCTTAGACTTCTGTAGAGAGTCTAAAGTAAAATGTTTTGAAAAGCTCGCATTATTTTCAGAATTACGATCAATTGAAATAATAACCGGTGTATTTTGCTGCAGTTTTTCTACTCTGATATATTAAAACATGAATAAACCCATTCTTAAATTACGTATTTCAAAAATTCTAGTTCAGGCTCTTTAAAGCAGTCTTAGCTATATAAAGGCAAAATGTTATCATCATGGAAACATTTTCCATAAAAAGAGAACATTTTGAAAATCTCCTTCTTTCTTCATGTTTGCCAAAAAATTGCATTTAAATAATTTTTCACTGTACTAACCTTCTTTTAACAATTTTATATGTACACCTAATTCAACTGACACAACATATATATATATATATATATATATATATATATTTGTTCTAATTCTAATGCTATTGGTGATAGACCTTCAAATATCGAATCACTTTCAAGTGATAAATACGGAAACCTGAGCTCGTAACCCTCAATTCTATTTGAAAGTCTCTGATCACGAATCTCATGAAAGAGGGCATTAGCACCGAGTTCGTTATATGTATATAAATAGATCTACCTCTGAAAAAATATAAAGAAACAACTTTTTTCCAGACTATAGGTCCAATATTTAAAAAAAAAGGATTTTTTACAGCTTAAGATCCCTCTGTAATCCCTCCGCCATCTTAGAAGTTGATTTCCATCAAACCCGTACATCAAAATTTCTCTCTTGAAACACATAAATTTCTACAGCAATGACATTTGATAATTTACAAAATAGCTATAAATTTATTTTTAAAGCTATTTTTCAAATTTTTTCGTAATTCCGTAAATGTTCATAATTTTGAGGATATTTGTCCAATAATGTCCATTAATAATTTATCACTTTCATCGACTTAAAAATTAACAAGTTTGTTTATTAATGTAGAGTGACACTGAGAATTGTACTGCTTACCACACGTGGTACGTTTGTCATAGTTTGCTAACCACTGCTCTAATAGTTTGAGAGGCCTTTGCGATGAATGAGGATGTCGCCTTTCTTCCTCATATATACAGGTGTTGTCTTTATAACTGTACGATTATTTTCCACACACATCGGATCTTTTAATTTTTAACCAAAATCAAGCGACAAAAAGGCTATAACTGCTTTTTTTATCCCTTTAAGACTCAACTCGCACGATCGTGAGGTTTATGAGGGTTATAGACATTCTTATCTCTTTAAGACCCAACTCGCACGATCGTGAGGTTTATAGACATTCTTATCTCTTTAAGACCCAACTCGCACGATCGTGATGTTTATGAGGGTTATAGACATTCTTATCTCTTTAAGACCCAACTCGCACGATCGTGAGGTTTATAGACATCTTTCTTGATCGTGAGGTTATAGACATTCTTATCTCTTTAAGACCCAACTCGCACGATCGTGATGTTTATGAGGTTATAGACATTCTTATCTCTTTAAGACCAACTCGCACGATCGTGATGTTTATGAGGTTATAGACATTCTTATCTCTTTAAGACCCAACTGCACGATGTGTTTATATTTTTTTTTTGAGGTTTATAGACATTCTTATCTCTTTAAGGCCCAACTCGCACGATCGTGATGTTTATGAGGGTTATAGACATTCTCATCTCTTTAAGACTCTCTAAAATGTTTATATTTTTAAATATTACATTCTTGTGGTAATTAACATTGTACTGACCAAAATGGTGCTGGAAAAGAATAATAAAAAACTTTGCTACCTCTCTTGAATATAGAGTATTCCACTACGAATTTGCGGACCGGGTCTTAAAGGGATAGCAGTCACAATATATCATGTTACTTCTCTGGTACAGTTACTTCTAATATTACATCTCCCATACTTTAATAAATCAGGACTTGAACCCTTGAGACTCTTATCCAACATAACCCTCCTATGCTGTCTTAAAAAGACTCACCATGGTTTTAAGGCAAACGTATGTAACTATAAATGTTAATATACTTGTCTTGCAATTGTGAAATAATGGGAATTTAGTTGAGATAAATGTTTTTTTTTACTTCTGTCTGTTAAAAAACTTAAAGACCTTTCCCTCTTGTGAAACCTTTGCAAAATAAGGTGAAAAAACGAGAAATAATTGTTAATTGAACATTTTACATGTAATATATCATTTAACTATAACTCTAGATTAGTTTTATTATATCAAATACGAAAAACTCCTTTAATAATAATTGCTTTCAACTAACTGCTAAGCAAATATTATAGCCAGAGATATCATCCGAGAGAAAACGTAATTTAACTCTAATGAGGTTGCAAAATAAAAATGAAAAACATATCTCTTTTGTAATCTATATTTCTAGTACAAAAAATAATGAAGTCTCATTTTTCATTTCAATTCTAATAAGACAATATAAATTTTTTTGTTCCTCCTTTGAGTGTGAGATACCTTCTTTCTTTCACATTTGATTCAAACTCTCCCTTTTCCTATCTTAATGTCTCCTCCATTTTAAAACAAAAGAGCAATTAAAATTCTTTAGGAAACCAATCTGTTTCACTAATTGCGTAATTACTCTGAAGCAGGATAGAGATTAATATTAAGAGTAAAACCTTCATCTTGCTCTCATACTTTCTCTTTTAAGCGTCCTCGCATTTATAATCCTTTTTAATTATATTTTTCATCCCTATTTGGGAGACTTCAAATGCTCTTCGTAACACATTGCATTGTGTTGTGTTTGCTATTGTTTTTGTTTTTAGGAATATCCACTTAAGAAGAATGCGACTCAGTAATGGTATTGATTCGTAATTAAATGAAACAATTCTGTACCTAGTACTTCAATTTCACACACTTTTTTTTCCAAAGGGCGTCGTATCAAAGTGCCTGACAGTTTGATAAATCCCTTGTCCTAATTAGAATCGCTTACTTTTAATGAACGTCGGATAATTACCCCGGTAAATAAAGGGAAAAAATATGGTATTACTTTTCTAATAAAAATAACCGAATGAAAATTGTCACACATGTCGCTGCAATTTCTCATGTTCATGCTAATTAAGCTCTTTTCAAAAGAAAATAATTTATGATTTGTTGTGTTTCTAAACAACAAACTGGTGCTCGTTCACGAATAACATTTAAATTGTGTTATTTTATTGTTTAAATGATTTCTAAGGCAATGATGCAAAATGTTAAGCGATGCAAAAATTAAAATGATTTCTAAGGCAATGATGCAAAATGTTAAGCGATGCAAAAATTAAAATGATTTCTAAGGCAAATGATGAAGGCAACACCAGACCCTAAATGTGATAAAATCTTTAATTTGTGATGAATCTTCAAGAAAAGCAATGAAAATGGACTTTAATGCATGCTTATATCGCATCAAGACTGTTTTAAAAACGCGATTGATAACATCTTTGAGTTTTTAAATATAATTGCCTTTTTCAATATATATTTAAATGCTCATTGCTTTCAAAATTTAAAATAAGTTTTTCCCCCCCATTTTTTCACTTTATTTACAATATAAATAAAGAGAAAATTGCATATGAATTTAAAGCTATTAAATCATTTTTCTTTTTTCAAATAATTAAATTTGCTTTCAATAAAAAAATAATACAAATAAATAACAAAAAACCCTTCAAATTCTTCTAAAGTCATTAGTTTTTTATCCATTTGTAGCCGATAACAAGTACACATACTCAATTGATTATGAATCGTACCAACTTTTAAGAATCTAAAGATCTTATATAAACATTCTTTTAATATTTATTCTACTCTTATTTTATTTTAATATATTTCCTTTAATTTATTCAGTTTTAATTCACTTAAAAACAATTTTCTTTTTATTCTAATCATTCACTTCCTTCCTCGATGGAGCCACAAAAACAAATTAATAAACATATATGTTATTATTATTTTCGCTTACTTTCTATAATAAAATTTAACGAAGGGTAAGAACAAAATTTCTAAACTAAATTAATTTACTAGAGTATTACTAAAATGAACAATAGTAGTAAACAGAAACTATTTATTTATGTTACTAAAATGCTTAGTTATCGTATTTTTGTGGGGTGGAATTGGAGAAAAATTGGTGGAAAATTTTAGAATTAATATCTGTTTCAAGCACTTGTAAGTAATAATTAAACATCATTGATAACACTGGGCAACAAAAAAGAAACATTTTTTTTTGTCTCAGAAAGAAAAATTTGTGATTCTGATAGCATTTCTTCTCCTGAATTCAAATATGATATCGATTTTTCTTCATCACGCAAGGTTTTCGAGAGACAGGCATTTATACATTGCTGGCCACCGTAAATACAACACCAAGAAAGACAAGAGATAGCGCAACAAAATTTATTTTGTAGATAACATGTTGACCAAGTATCAAACGTTTAAATTTATAGACTTCTGTGAAGTGTGGTTCCTGCCAGAATCAGTAGCCAGAGTAGCCGCCATTGTTGGAGATCACCGCTGCCACACGCCTTGGCATTCATTCAAAGAGACTTTGGATGTGTTCTTGGGGTACAAAAGAACAAGCAGCTTCCACACGTTGCCAAAATTGATCTGGTGTGCAGCTGGGGGTGTAATCTGGGTCAATCGTTGAGCAACCATGGACCACATGTTTTCTATCGGCGAAAGATAATGAGAGCGAGCCGGCCAGGGAAGCAATTCAATCTGGTGATTGACGAAGAATCTTTGAACAATGCGCGCCACGTGTGGTCGCGCATTATTCTGTTGAAATATGGCTGTGACCAAGCCCTGAAGGTAAGGAAGGACATTTGGCTCCAACACCTCGGAGATGTAGCGCTGGCTGTTTAAAGTACCGGCAATGCGTACTAGAGGAGTGTGATATCCAATACCGCCCAATACCACAATACCCGGTGCAGGACCAGTGTAGTGGTGCATAACGCAGCTGTTCAGCATCCTCTCTCCACGGTGTCTCCAGACTCGAATCCGACCATCGTGGTGTTGCAGACAGATGCGTGACTCGTCAGTAAAGACAACTTCATTCCATTCTGCCACCCACATCCTTCTTTCATCGCACCATTGGCGGCGACGTCTGTGGTTCTGCGTCAAGGGTAAACCAAGCAATGGACGTCTTGCGGGCAGACCACTCTTCTTTAAACGGCTTTGAAGTGTACGCGCAGACACTGAATGAGGCGTTAAAGACTCAATGTGCTGTGCTATGGTTCGTGATGTTACTGAGCGATCCAACCCTGCCATGCGCACAATTTGCCTTCCTCACGTGAAGTGGTGCACTGGGGTGGATGCGATCGATCGCGTCGGTCCGTCGTACCCTCCTTTGTCCAACGGTCACATATCTGCATTACAGTTGTTTGGTTTCTTCTAACCCGAGTAACGATTTCCATGAAAGATAATCCACAATCTCGGTAGACCACTATCGTTCCTCTGTCGAACTCGGATACTTGATCAAAAGCTGATCGCTGTTTCTCGAAATCTACGACTAACTAATCGTTTTTTGAAAAACACAAGAAAAACACAATTGCCGAACTTGAAATCGTCGAAATCTCCAAGCCTTAAATAGCGACTTGAGGTGGCGCCACATGCGTGCGTGATGTGTTTCTGCGCTGAAATTCTAATCATTTGCATATCTCACCTCCGCTAATGCATGTTGTAAATTTCATGTTATTTGCGTGCTTCCTTCAGGGTGTTGCATTTACGGTGGCAGCAGTGTAATTTGAAACACTTTAATATTTTCTACATTCTTAAGTGCACAATATTCGAACACTCGGACTCACCTAGAAATTAAGAAATCACGATTTTCTTTTGTATTTCACCTGTGGAGTATCCCTCTTGATGGTCCAACAATGATCGACCAGTTTATTAGCATTCCATTTAGTTTGATATCTCTTTTCTATCGCTGAAATCTCCTGATGAAAGCGTTCCCCGTGCTCATCGCTCACTGCACCAAGATTTTCCGGGAACAAATCTAAGTGCGAGTGCAGGAAGTGTATTTTTAAGGATATATTACAGCCTAAATTTTTATAAGATCATGAACAATATCACGGTAAATTCCCCGCCTTTAGATTCCGAAAAAACTGTGAGTTAAATTTTTGAATGCTTGCCAAGCTGCTTTCTCCAGTGGATTTAATAGTTCCTCAAACTTCTCATCATGCATTAGTGATCGCATTTGTGGACCCACAAATATCCCTTCTATCATTTTTGCTTCACTAATTTTAGAAACTTCTGTTTTATGTACATGAAACCAGAAGTATTGCCCATGGCTTTCACGAAATTCTTCTTTAATCCTAGTTTGATATGTAACGGAGGTAGATACACATTTTTAGGATTATGCAACGCGTCATGTTTCACATTTTTCTGTCCAGGAATGAATGATTCGCGTTTAGTTAATTCCTTTCCGGTGTAATGGTTTTTTCTGTCCCTACTATCCCAAAGACGCAAAAAACAACAGTACTTTGTGTAATCAAGCTGCAGACCGAGAATAAGTGCAATTACCTTCAAATCACCACAAATATTTCATTCATACACTGCATATTGAAACTTTTCCAATTTAAATTGAAAGTTTTCATATGTTTCTTTCATACTAGCAGAGTGCGCCACATGTATTGATGGGAATTTATTTCCATTATGCAGAAGCACTGCTTTTAAACTTGCTTTGGAGGAATCAATGAACAAGCGCCATTCTATAGGGTTATGTTCAATACCAAATGCCTCCCCATAAGAAAAGAAATGTCATTACAAAACAGTTAGCCATTTTCTTCAGAAAAATAATCTTTACATTGAGAATGACGATTACGATAAGTACATATCTTTGTATTCTTTTGAAGAAAATTCCATCCTTTTAGCCTGGAACCAAGCATTTCAGACTGTTTTTTGGATATCTTTAAATCTCGTATGAGATCGTTAAGATCTTCTTGAGTCAATAAATGAGGCTCAGAGGAACAGCTTGGTTCAAATTTGTATCACCACAAACTATTTCTTCTTCCTTACTTCTATCGGAATCTGAGCTCTCTTCGTCTAATGTCACATGTTCTTGAGGCTTTGGTATGGGCAATTGTTCGCTGTGTGGAAATGGTCTCATTGCTGATTGCAAGTCAGGGTACATCACTGTATGTTTTGATTTTGACGTAATCCCTTTAATGTTTGTTAAGCAGAAATAACAGTCAGCTGAGTGATCCTTGGCTTCCCTCCAAATCATAGGGATAGCAAATGGCATGCGCCATTCTTCCATGCAGTGAGAATCCTACTACACGATAAACAACAGATATTTGGGGCCCAGGTCCTTGTTTGGTCCCCCCAATGTTGTTGTTGTTGTTGTCATGTGTCCTCTTCCGGCAGGGAAGGAAAGAAAGTTGCCATTGCCTGTGAGACACAGGTTGGACTTCTTAACGATAGATGGCGACACCACCTATCTCCACCTCCACAATTTTTGCATGGAACTGAAGGGGAGGGAAATATTCTCCAGCCCCCTGCACTCGTAGTTTCTGCTGCGACCACCCACAAGACTTTCGGACCCACTGATTTAAAGAGCACGTACTCCGTCTGTACTCGGTGGTATTTAGTGGCATCGGGCATCGAACCCAGGCCCTCGGGTCTGGAGTTAGATGCTCTAACCACTAGGCTACCCACAGCCCCTCACTTTACACCCAAAATAAAGTTTATAACACTTTTTTACTAATGGCGTACGGTTTCGCCTTTGGGACTTGAGCGTCACTTCACCACTTATATAACAAAAGTTGTTATGACTATTTAAACAAGCTCTATGCATTTTGTAACTAACAACAAATGAAAAGAAATAAATTTGCAAATACGTAACATACAACAATCCAGACAGAAAGCACTCACAATTATGTGCTTACTGGTTCACTACTATCTCACAACTGAAATCCTTCTAATGAATGCATGCTAATCCAGACCATGTCTGTGCCTGTCTGTTGTATCTGGTGCCAAAGTGTCTGTAAATGTCTGAACTTGCACAACAGTAGCAATGATACCATTTGAGTTAGCTCATGCGGTTCCATCATATTTACAATGCTCTAGGAGTTTTTATTTTACAATGAACAAATGGTCATTTATTAAAAAAATATTTAAATACATTAATTAAAATTTAAATAAAAAAAACTGTGGGTGATGGAGAAATTCCGAATGCATATTTGAAAACACGATAAAAAACTGCATTAAGTACAAATATTGGTACTTATGAGACAAAAATCATGCTGACCAGTGTAATAGGGAAAAAGCTGCCACTAAAGTACCAAAGAACGCATATATTGAAGTTTTCTTCATCTTTCCTGCTTGTGTAATTTATTAGACTATGTATCAGAACACATTCGGAAGCTTTTTTTTAAATGACGTACTAAAACAATATAAAATTTTCTAAAGACAAACACCAATAAACATTGGTATGTAGCCATTAATAGTTAAAATTAATTATTGAAATTTTATTAATAGAAATTTTAGCTTTTTCTTAAAAATACTTTAAAGAAGCATTTCTCAAAAAGTGGGGCACGCTCCCTTGAGGAGCCCCTCTCACGAAAATCGGTCCTCATGAGGGGGTGGGGGTTCCGGGCTTATTGATAAAAATAATTATGTTTTTAAACAATTAAATATATACTTCAAATTTCGCAAGCATGTTTATTTTATTGAATAGAGATCCACACTAAAAATGGGTTTTGTAAAAATCTTCTTGTGGGATGTTTCTACGTGAGCGTGAAGGTAGTTCTCCTTCAATTTTAGAAATTATAAGAAATTATTATTTAGAAACCCGGTCATTATTAAATCAAGAGGTAAGTGTTAATATTTTAAAATCAATCGAAAGTATAATGCTAGGACTTAGATATCAAAAATTTCTTTATATATATATATTCATATAACATTATAAAATACCCAGTGAAGTGGGTGGATAACTATTTATATATATATACATATATATATATAAGGGGCGTAGCCACTATAGTATCAGCCGCATCAATGATACGGGACCCCCAAGCTACAATGACACCAACATGTGTACCTACTATCCCATTAACAGGGTACTAATATCTAAAAGAGGGCCCTGAGAGAGAGAGAGAGAGAGAGAGAGAGAGAAGGAATTTAGATACAGGGACCACTCATAAGTAGCTACGCCAGTGATATATGTATAAATATATGCGTTTCGGTCGAAATTGATCATTCCAACGTGTTTGGGCACTTTAACAGTTCAGTTTCAATTACTGGTATTTTTTTAAGTACCACATTTATTCGAATAATCTAAGACGCACTTTTTTTTCAACGTTAATTCTCCTGAAAATCGAGTGCGGCTTAGAATGGAAGGAAAAAAAATTCGTTGGTTGGGACAATTAGAGCAATTACAAGTTAATGTATGTATTTAAAATTTTATAACACTGGTAAAATAACTAATTATTCCTTTCTTATAGTTCTCCTTTCAAATTCATTTTAATTTCGTAAAACTGGAAATCTATAAACCATTTTACACTATTTTCTCATTTTTCACAAACATTTGTTGAGAATTCGGGGTGCGGCTTAGCATCTATGCCGGCTTCGAATCGAATAAACACGGTAATGAACATAGTCATATCACCATTTAGTTTGATTCTTTATTTGAGTCATATTTTGAAGAAACTTTAGTTCCTAGGTAAAAGTGTCACTTCGCCCTTCTATCCATTTTTTGAACATTTCTGTATGAAGACATTATTTTACATAATTACACACACACACACACATATATATATATATATATGTATCGTGTTTCGAGTCAACACTAAGCATTTTTTTAAATCGGTTTATATTCAACGAATCATTTCTACGACTGCTCTGAGAGGAAACGGACACGCAAGTGAAGTATAAGTGACTTTCCACTTCTCCAGATGTTCTATGTATTCTTCTTATTGAGGAGATATATCTGAAAGTTAAGCATGACATATGATGTAATAAAAATTAATGGTCGGGGATTTCGAAGTTTTCTGTTGAGGGCCATCTGTTCCTCGATAGAAGTGGGTATTTATTTTCAGACTTGAAGATGTAACGGAAAATAGAAGCTAAATGTTGTATAAGGAATTTAATTTTAGGTCTAATTTAATTATCTTTACTCACACACACACACACACACATATATATATATATATATATATATATATATGTCAAGCTTTACAATCACCCTTATTTTGAGACCTAAACATTATCATTCGAGGAAAACAACATTTAACTACACAAAAAGAATTAATACATCAAATATCAATACCATTTGCAGAGTATTTATTGATATAATCTGAGTACTCTAAAATATAGAACAAATTAGGAATAAACAGATGGAAGATTTTACATTTTTCGATATATGTCCAAAAAAAGCTACTACAAGAATATGAAAATGATTAAACCTAAGATACTTAAGAAAATAAAGACACATGATAAACATAATTATAAAGAAAGAAATTAAATGAAAACTGAAATAAAGAAGGTATATCAAAAGCACATAATAAAATTGAATAACATGAAATGGCTCTGCAATTTTTGTTTTCAAATTTAGTTTACATAAAATTATATTTTGAAATCTTCAAGTCTTATATAAAAAAAGGAATATTCATATAAACTACTTTAATATCATGAATTATGTTATTGTTTTTAGAAAAGATATAAGATAATTTTCTAAAAACGATGTTTCCGTTGTATGTAATATATAATTTATCAAAAAGTTATTAACTATTCATTTATTATAACTGATATATAATTGACTTTGAGAAGAACAATCTCACTCATTTTGAATACATAAATATATACAAATGGAAATGATTAAAATGTTACACGACTATTTTAAATGGTATATCTTAGAAAATCTTTGTATTTCGTTATATTTTCTCAGAAACATAAAACATGTTTATTTTCGAGACAAAACAGGTAATTTTTTATAAGTATTGGAAATAGTTTTAAGAATTCAAATAGAGTTTGTATAGCTCAGTTTCTATTAAGTCCTGAAGTATTACTTGCAAGTTCCAAATTATCTCCTATGAAATTGAAAATCACTCCTTCTGTTTCTCCTAGTTATTAATATCTTTAACCGTGAATAGTTGTAGTCATTTTCTGTCTAGACTTGGGTAATTGCAATTATTACTCGCTCAATATTATTGTATACATTTGATAATTTTGTTTCAAATTTAAATAAATTTCCTTATAGAATATTATACACTTATATTTAAAATATTTAGTCAACTGTATTCACACAATAAGCGAAACTATATCACAGTGAGCTCTATTTCTTTTCAGACATACCTGTAGTTATTCAGAAATACCTATAACAAGTTAACTTTATTACATTAAAAAGAAAACATTACTTGAGCAATCATTATAGTGAATATAATATTATAGACAGTTTTTCCATTGAACAGTAAGAAACAAAGGACAATATTTTCAATAGAATTTCTATATTAATCAGAAATAATTAGGTCTCATGATCATTATTAAACTACAAATTATGTAAAACGAGCACTTGTGTATGGACGCTTTTTCAAGTGCCTATTTATACTAAACTGCTATTTTTATCAAATTAATTTAGGGTTGCTTTCGAAAAGTACTGAAAATAAACAATAAAATCCCATGAAACATTACTATAAGGAGGGATCAAGTAAAAAATTACACATTTGAATCTAAACATCTTACAATGTACCCCAAAACTGCTGCAAATGCCAAACTTTTCTCTCTTTTTTAAATCAATTTTGCTTAAATAAAGAATTTCCCAAATTTATTCAATTGTGTAGCTAACCTCTTCATGGACATATTTGATGATGTTTATTAAAGCGATATTTCGTTATTTCGTTTTTTAGCCACCAGGAGGTCATTATTTCTGCTCAACTAATACATTAAAAGTGATCACTTTTAATATTCTTTATTATGTCGATTGATATGTTATGGTACTTAATACGTAATCAGAAATTCAATAAAGAACTGAAACATGTTATTAAAAATTGTTCGACTGTCCTGAGGCTGTCGCATTCATCCCAATAATTGTTTCTTCGTCATTTGACTTTCTTTTCAGTATATTTTTAATCAAATAGAATTATTTCAATTTGAAATTTTACATAAGACAGTAGACTCGGAGGTAATTATCTGCTAATATCACTAATATAAAATCCGTAAAACAAAATCATAGTATGTAAAAAAAATAATAAATTCGATTTTTTGGCTTATGAGTCGTTGGCTTGTGTTTTATTAAAAGTTTAATTTTCGTTTTGAAATTTTATTTTAAAGATTTGATTCCTTATATGCATTCACACACACTGCACTTTTATAGTTTGGGCGTGTTCGTGTGTACTGTAAATTATATTATTTTCAAAAATATTTTTAAATTTATGTTTCTGTACATTCTATTCTATGTATAATACGAAATACCTGAATATTTAAAACACAAAATTTTTGAAATAAGAAGACTTTCGAGCTTATTTTTAACGGCTCTTTTGATCAACGAAACATATGGAAATTTATCGTGATGTTTAGAGCTACTCCCTCCCTAAGTGAGACTAAATTTTTAACTTGAAGTAAAATACATGAAATAGATTTCCAACAACGACACATTTAGAATTTAACTCTTTGCAAACATGTGTCAAAACCATTGTCACTTTGTAAAATGTCCTTTTCAAACTCCTGTTTAAACCATCAATAAAATATTTCTTTCTTTTTTGTGTGTAAGTGTCGCTGTGCGGCGGAAAGATGAATTCCCTTGACTCAACATTGTCCAAAGATCTCCAACATATACATTTTTTTTTATCCTGATCTTCCCCGAAGAATGGAAAGACCTTCCAGAAGCACCAAATATATTCTTCCATTTATGCAACCAGTGATTCTGTCCCAAGAACTATAAACATGCCATGAACATCATGTCCTGTTTACATAACAAAAAATATTTGCTGCTACTGCAGCTATGCATTTTCCATGCGATAGATGGTTGCCAATCTTGACTTTATGTCTCCCAGAATTCTTCTGATCGTAAGGAAAGCCTAGTTTAGGGATGGGATGGCTTACGGAATGCGTAATTGTTTTGTTATGCTAAAGCTAGAAAGGAGAGATGTAAGGTTACTTAGAGTTTTCTACATTATGGATAACAAATACGTTTTCCTTTTTTATAGCTTTGTGTGAAGTAAATCAAAAGAAAACAAGTAAAAAGATAAGGAAAAAATTCAGAATTATTTTTAAGTTATGAAAAATCATTTGCCACATAATGCTAAAGGAAAATGATAAAATATCTTCGTAAATTATTGTAAATAGAATGTGTGGGATTTTATTAATGTGTGTGAATTTGTTTAATGTCAACATAAACACTTGAAGAATATGGATTTAAATAAAAATTAAAATATTAATTTTATGTAATTTATACAAGATATTAACATATTTAATTATTTAGAATTTTAAACCAACTTTGATAAATTAAAAGAAATTATAATAACAATTTGTAAGATACTGGTGTGAAAAAGAAGGGTACAATTTGGGTCATTGGAAAGAGACAATAGTCGGCAGTGGGGTGCAAATGTGTGGAAAACAAACGGTAGAAATTCTAATAAACTGAATGTTTATTCAGGAAATATAATTACATATAGTGAACTAATAAACAGAATGGGTGAGTGAAAGTTCTAAGAACGTCTCTCACAACAACAAAAAAAAACGAGCCTTACAATAGTCGCATACGATGTGTAACATCTGACATGTTATCGTGGTAAATTCGCAATAGCAACTTAAATCCTGAAGAAAAGAATGAATCGAGTATAATTGGAAATAATTTTCTATGGAATAATTATACCTTCAATGAAAATTTTATTTAATTACACAAGGAGCAGTGCAATTTTTATCAAAAATAATTATTCTGTTCAATTGGGAAGAGAGTAATGATAACTTATATAATAAAATATGACACATATACTTGTGATTCAAAGTATAAAAACGTGAAAAATAGCGTCAATAACAGTACACTGTTAGTTGTCGAAACATTTGATTTGTATTAATTCGAGCTTGAGTTCTTCATTCAAAAAACTATGAGTGGCTGGCTTCTAGCAAACTGAAGTTAACTTTAAAATCACCACTCAAAATCAGGAAGCGAGTGATAGTTTTTTAAAAAAAGAGAACACTTCGTTAGGTAAAAGTAAAAAATGCAGAAACTTAATTTTGAACCGTTGATTCGGAGAAACGTATACACACTATTTCAAACTGTCCATTTTCAAATAAGGATCTGCCGCACATATGTCCCAATATCTTGACTAACAATACCCAGTCCACTTGTTTGACGATAAGTAAAAACAAAGATCCCACGGCCTAGACCGCAGGGGGTGGGGGATGGGGGCAGAGCCCCTCCCGAATGAAGGAGAAAAAACAGAATTTCAATGCGAAGGTAGCGAAGAGACATCACCAAGCACGCCGATTGGTCAAATTAAATAGAGCGTGCTTCCCCAACTTCCTGTTACGCATTTCCGTCCCTTTTCACGAAATCACTCCCACAAATCTCCAGCAATCGAGAGGACAGATGTTACACATAAAAAAAAAACATGGCTATTAGCAATGGACTTCGTAATTTTGTTTCTCGACTGAGCGGTGAGGACACCTCAGCTGAAATACCATTCTCCAAACTACCACAACACTCCAAAAGGATGACTTTTAGTTCGACAAATTTAACATGCACCAGCCACATCTATGCGGCGGGTTTTCATTGGCACCAGGACACGAACTCGTGACACGCCGCCTATGAATTCGGAACCATAGCCAATAAGCTACTGTGGCCACCTAATCAACTGAAATTTAGCTTGCTAATTACTTTTGGAGAAGTCGCTAAAGGGATTGACATGAATTCATAGAAATGTCTGATACAAAATTCTAATATTTCATTTCAAGCTTTCGTCAATCATTAAATTATACCGACATGATTTATAGATAAACAGAAGTGCTATCTTTTCAGCCATTAAACGTACCGGATTGTGGAAATATTTGATTTAACAAGCACGCAAATAAAAATTAAAAATGTTTGTCCTATGTAGTAGGTTGTCTAAGAAGTCATCAGAAATGTCTTCACTAGTGATCGGGACTCACAACAATAAAAGTAATTATACTTCAGTTAACAAGAATTCTAGTAGAAGATAGACAAACGGTCAATTAGCATTGTAAGGGCTCACAGGTCATTTCCAAAATCAGTTGTACCCAACCTTTTTGTGCTTGCGTTAGATCCTTGCTTTTATGTTTTGCCGTTTGAAACATTTAACGTAAAAATAAAATTTAGTATGACAAATATTGTCCATATAACACAGTTGCGCATTTAATAAACCCGAAAAAAATCAAATAAAAAAAGAAACTTTTTTTAGTTAAATCATTTTTTTTTACTGAGATATTTGTTGCTATCCAATGGAACACAAGGAAATTTAAAGGTTCGACTTAATGTCTGAGAGCTTTGGTTTTAGATAATTTCTGTGTTCTATTTTTATCTTTCCTATAAGTATGAGTTGGATAGGTATATGAAAATATGTATAAATCCTTCCTCCCATATATATTTTGTGCAAAACGGTAATAAACTTTTAATAGCTTTTTTATAAAACACCATATTTATTTGTAATGCTGAGACAATTTTCAGTTAAAAAGTATTGTTTAAATGTAATTTTTAGAGGACAGTCATAGGGCATCACACTTAATTTTTCTTTTTCCAGTAACGTTGCAAAGATCTCTAAGCTTGCATCACCTTGAAAAGGGTTGCAGGTCTAATCGTTTGATAGGGATTTATAATGTCTACTTGGGACATAGTCATCGAAAGTATACAGAAAATGCTTCAGATATTCACACATACACCATATGATGTTTATCATTACATCTGATTGAATTTTCTAAAATAAAATTTTCTCACAAAAAATAAAGCATTCATAATCATTCATCTGCACACATTGGATCCAAATGCGACATTCTAGCATAGAGTCAGTTCAGTCAAGCATACTGAAAATAATAACACCTGCTCCTCGTAATAACAGATTTACATCATTCAACTTAAAATATATTAGATATATATATGCAAGTTTTAGAAACCAAAGATTATCGTTTATACAGAAGGACAAATAAAATTCCTGATAATCTGTTAATAATAAATGCACGAGCATCAAATTTCAAACTAAACAAACTCATCAAACTCTGTAATAAGTATGAAGGCTTTCAAATTCAACATGAAGGAAGCTCTTTTAATAGGGAACAGTTGGTAGCACAAGGTGTGCCCAATGCTTGCTATCCAAACATGACCAGGGATTACTTGAAAGAGAGACTGTGAAAGTCGTGAATAATCCCTGTTTGAGGCAACTCATCTCGCCTTCAATACACTGGTCAACAAAACAGTTCACTTTTTTGCTTGTGACAAGAAAACTGTTAACTAATTATATTTAGAACAAGGTTGAGGATGCTAGAATTGATATTAATATATTTCCAATATGAACACTTTTATTGTAATAAGACATTTTTAATTTTTAAAAAAGTAGTTTTTATGAACTAAGTTAACATAAATATGCTCTTATAGTGTTAGATATACACGTGTCTTATGATTTCATTCTGTATTTTGCTTCAGGGGCGTCTCGTCGTAACGTCAAACAATAATCGGTTAACATACGTGGGCTCCACTTGCCCTTATATCGTAAATCTATTGCAGAAATGTCCCGGTGTAACCTTTAACCATGCTCATCAATGATGCCACCCAAAGATTTACGAAAAAAGTCCAAATGAGAGTGCAGGAAGTGTATTTTTAAGGATATGTGCGCAGCTCAAAGCTTTATCTTGTTGTCCGACAGTAAAGTCAAAATAAAGTTGAAATAATGTTTTCACTAATGTCGTCAAGTTTCTCCGTTGAATTTCATAAGTAAGCTTCCCGTTACTGTAACAAAACATGTCAATAATTTTCACACTTTTTGTTCAGATTACTTAACTCAAGAAACACAAAATTCAAGGGCTTTACTGAAACACAATATATCCAGAATTGAGCTGTGCGCAAACATGAATATATAACTCATTGACATAATTAAAGTGCGTAGACAAAATCAAATTAAAATAGAACATATATTTCGTAGAAGCACTGGGTGAGAAATCGAAATAATTCTCAACACCATCTGTTCCTTCGTGAGCTACCAAAATTTCATTCATCTTATTGTTGATTACAAGATATTTGTGAACAAAGTTTATTTCAAATATTAACTCATAGTTTTTTTTATTTACTTCTAGAGCTGTGCCGAAATATTGGCCATGCGGGGGCGCTGCTGTGCGCACCTCAGTATCTAAATTGTAAATATTGTCAGTGTGTAACTTGATTTGTAGAATGTAGGCCGCATTACGGCAAGTTCAGTCTCATTATATATTACTATATTCAAAATTGTGTCTTCGTTGAGTAATATGGACTGATCAATTTCTATGGATACTGCACACTCATTCGTTTCATTCGCAAAGAACATTTCGCTTCGGTTCTTTAATTCTCATCAAGAGCACTTGAAGCAAAAATGTAAGCGTTACGTTATACGCCCTCATAATTAATAAAAGATATTTAAGAATTAATATTTCCTTACAAAACTGAAATTGGACATTAATCCCTGAATTTCAGTTAAAAGCTGTAACTGTGAATAAAAAATGGAAAAATATAAATTACTAAGCATAGAAACTCTGTTACTTTATTTTTTTTATTAAATGATTAAATGTAAATAGAAATCAAGTAGTAATCTTATAAATGCCTTTTATAAAGTTTCTTCAAAGAAGAATAGAAAAAAAGAGAATTGCAGTAATTATTCACTTATAAGGCAGTAATCAGTCACTTATAATGTAGTGATTAGTCACTTAAAATGTAGTAATTAGACAGTAATTAGTTTTCTGTTTTGGTTTATTTGTAAGATGAAATGTCGTTAACAACTGAAAA
The DNA here is from genome assembly GCA_019973975.1 of Trichonephila clavata. Taxonomy (NCBI): domain Eukaryota; kingdom Metazoa; phylum Arthropoda; class Arachnida; order Araneae; family Nephilidae; genus Trichonephila; species Trichonephila clavata. The sequence continues at coordinate 50,598 of BMAO01032305.1, read as the reverse complement.
CAAAAAAACCCAATAAGCATTATTTAAATATACTGCTACAAGAAAATTGACAGAAACTAAATGAAAAAAGGACAAAATATCCATCTAAATTAAAATGAAAAAGAGTCATATAATAGTAATAACAATTCTAATTATATAATTAAATTGAATAGTGTTTGTGCATTATAAAAAAACTTTAGTCATGAAGAAATAATGCATATAAAATAATTGTCGACCAACGTAGTCCTTTTGCATATAGAATAAAGATATTCTGTTATAGAACAGGTCTCAGAACTGAGATGCTATTCTGCGTGTTTAAAATTAAAGACTTACTCTTTCAAATAAATAACACTGTTACTACATTTTGCAAAAAAGATGGCATTCTTTCATTGACACCTGACCTTAATTGAGATGCTGAATTTTCATCACAAAGTTCCAAAATAATTTTAAAGCAAAATGCTTTAGAAAGTTTGGATTTCCTCTGCTTCCTGAAAAAAACTCAATCTGATTTGCTCCTTGTTTTTTTCCCTTTATTTTTATTTATTTACTAGCCGGTATACCGTTTCTTCGCACGGCTGAATTGAAAAATTAAACAATACATATTGAAGGATAAAGAAATTTTTAATGAGTTAATTGTACGTGAATTGCAAACTAAGCAAAAAAGCTTTATGCATATCTCAGCTGAATAAAAAAAACATATTTGTTAAATTTTAAGTCTGGAGGTCTAGTAGCTAATACAAAGGATTTATTTTATTTATAACGTCCCGTAACTCTCTTGTGGATCGATTTTTGAAACACCTTCCTAAGCTAATTTCTGCTCAGCAAAAGTAACACATTGTTACAAATTTTGAGTAATGAACGCTTAAAATAGTGTAAATAAATTATATTTGGATGTGTAATACGTTAATATTACCTTCTGTTGTATTTATTTTATGTTAAAATTATAATATCCGCAAGCAACGCCGTTCCTTACTTTATAATGGCGATTCTCAATGGAAACATAGCGAAATGTTGGTGATAGAGCCAAGTTGGCATCCTTTTTGGTGACCACGTTGGCAACTTAGAGATTGATTGTACGGTGCAGAAGTTGTTGTGCTGTAGCGCAACCTGGTGGGGAGTTGCAACAAAGAGGATTGAACAAAAACCTTCTCCACAAAAAATACATATGAATGACAATTTTTATAGTGATTGGTTGAACGGTGTTGGAGTGAAGCGATTTCATTTATACAAACATCCATTTATATATATATATATAGAGAGAGAGAGAGAGAATTTACTTCTGCGATATTCTAATTAACAAATAATTTAAAATATGCGACAATTTGTTACTTATTATAGGGATGGATTACTTTAAACTGGTAAAACAGTGTTGTATGAGATTTCGCTGGAATAAAAACTTTAGAAATTATATACAGAGTGACCCAAAAATAGTGCCAAAACTCTGCACCACCAGAATCCTCGTTGGAAGAACAGAAAAAGTGCCCTAAGAATTGCACCTGTGTGAAAACTACGAAAAATAAAGTATGACGTCACAGCTGTATTAGACACATTAACAGCAGTATTGTCAAATATTTATTAAAAAGGATATTCAAAGTGTCTGCCGTGCATATAGAGGTAGAGTTGAGCACACCATGGAATGGATGACAGCAGGTGTATCAGTAGTGCGGTGTTCATAGTAGTACTAACAGCATGCAGACGAACAACTGAGTCCGTTTGTGTTGTCACTTCGTCTCGATACACATTTTTTTTAGAATGCCTTATGGCTGTCTTCGTCAAATGTACGAGAGCCTGAACTACACACAAATCATATTTTCATACAGAAAAATGTCTCAACTTTCATGAAAATCGTCAACGTTGTAATTCATATATATGTTTATAGTATATCGCGTTTTTAAAATTTCAAAATATTGCATTAATAAGTAATTTTGGCCTTTATCATATAAAGGGATATCTCATTTAACATTACTGTATAAAAGGAAAAAAAATGCAAAACACATTTGTCCAGAAAAAAATGGGACAACACATATGAAAATGGTTAGTACAATAAAATATGCTGCCCTCTATCGGATAGTGGAGCCAGAATATAGTATTAATTTAAGAATACTTTTTTATTGGGAAAAACCTTCCAAAACTGGATCCTATTATTTTCCGTTACACCGAAGACAGCCTAAAAGCCAAAAAATCCAATGTTAGGATATCTGGCATTCATGGCAGCCAAAGAACCGGACCTCCACATCTGATCCAACAACCGGAATTTGCGATATACAGCTAATCATGTACATCAGCACAGGAAAGCGAAGATCACTATCATGAACTCGCATACATCATCATTCATTCATTCGCATCATTGGGAAAAACCCAATTCAATTCATTCGCATCATTGGGAAAAACCTTCCAAATCTGGACCCTATTATTTTCCGTTACACCGAAGACAGCCTAAAAGCCAAAAAATCCAATGTTAGGATATCTGGCATTCATGGCAGCCAAAGAACCGGACCTCCACATCTGATCCAACAACCGGAATTTGCGATATACAGCTAATCATGTACATCAGCACAGGAAGGCGAAGATCACTATCATGAACTCGCATACATCATCATTCATTCATTCGCATCATTGGGAAAAACCTTCCAAATCTGGACCCTATTATTTTCCGTTACACCGAAGACAGCCTAAAAGCCAAAAAATCCAATGTTAGGATATCTGGCATTCATGGCAGCCAAAGAACCGGACCTCCACGTCTGATCCAACAACCGGAATTTGCGATATACAGCCAATCACGTACATCAACACAGGAAGGCGAAGATCACTATCATGAACTCGCATACATCTCCATTCATTCATCAGCAAACATTTTGATTTACTATATTTTTCTCGCAAACTGTAGATTGCACAGGTTGTGTTATTTGGGAATATTTTATGTATTCACAACGAGGAATCTGGCTGTGTAGAGTTAGGGAACTATTTTTGGGACACCCTGTATGCACTGCAATTTCGTCTTTCTTTTTTACATGAAACTGTGCATTATAATTCCATATTTCTGAAATACAGTAAAAATCACTAAACACGAAGCTGAAAGGACTGAAATATGTTTTCGTGTTAAAAGAACTCCGTGTTAAATGATTGTACAAAAAAAAACGTGTCAACAAAATTAAATTTATTAAAGTTTATTTTCATATACTTAGATTTTTTTATAAGCATATATATTTTAAAAAAATAAATGAATCAACATCATTTGTAAGAACTGAAAGAAATTTAATGCAAAATTTTCAAATTTTTTGAAAAACTAAGCGTTTATTGAGTTTTTCGAAAATAATCTGGTATTTTTCTTTGCATTGTATTTTTAACACAAAATTGTCAACAAGTTGTTCGATATCGTTCAGTTTGTTATTAATTTCAACACTGAAGAGAATTTGAGTCTATATATCTTCGCTTCGCATGCTTTTCATAACATGCTTCATTTCAGATCATATGGGAACAAGAGTTGGATTATTCACTTCATTTTCATCGTCGGAATCTGCACCAATGATATTTTTTGAACAAACTCCAAAATGTCTTTGTCTGCCATAATTGGGGTTCTACACACATTATCATCATTTACTTCAAAGAATATGTTCGATAATACAAAAGGACAGTCCAATCCAGCTGGGTTTTCTGTATTTTGTTCATTCCCAGAAGGGAAATCTCTTCGTGTTAAGTGAATTTTGTTTTGTGTTAAGGGAAAAAATGCTTGAAAATATTTAGTCGCTTGTTGGTACCATTGTTTGATTTTCGCGTTAAATGTATTTCACTATATACAACTATGTGGAATACCTCTACAACTAATCAATCTACGTGAAATGATGCGAAAATTTGATGAATAGTTTAAAATTCCCAGGGCGAAATATGCGCAAGTGAACGAACGGATTAATAAATCGAATTTCAGTTTCGAATTGTTATAGTATGAAAATACACGAATGAAACTACTTATCACTTTTCTTCAGCTGTAAGTGAAACTTTGGGTGCGAAATAATTTGAAAATGCTTTTAAATTAATCTTTTTTTACGACAATAAAACAGCCTATAAAACGAACTCATAGACTATTTATTACGAAAACAATATTATATTCATCTATTGTTGAGGCGCCAGAATGCCAACGAAACCTCATAAAAATCGTTTTATGCTTCATAAACAGGCTTTTATTACATGATCTACGATTTTTAAAACGGCGAATGATATTTTATTTATATTTATTCTCCTACCATATAAATTGATTCAGGCTACAGTAATGGGCAATTTCAGGGAAGTTAAGAGATGCTAGAAATACTTCAAGATGGAATTTTTTTATTTTTCGTAGCTTATAAATTTCCGTAGCTGCGAGAAAATATTAGTTAAATGAGAGGTCGAAAGTAAATCAGCTTTTTGGCTGAATCGAGTCAATTATACTGAATATTCTCTAATACAGCTTTTAGATAGATATTGATGGCATAAAACTGGAATTTAATGTAACATAATTGAAAATTGATGGATAGACTTTTTTTTCGAAGTACATATACAAAGGTTTTTTCTTTTGATTTATTATTGATTTTAAACAAATTTATTTATTGATACTGCGATAAATAAACCAATGAAGAATAAAGACATTCATGTCACACAAGAAAAAGGATTAAATGTTGAAAACTGAAAATCTAAATAAAAACATTAAAAACAGAAATTTAAAAACAAGACATAAAACTCAAAAAACACCGCAACATCCGGCTTATAACATTCACTTTTAACACAAAAAATAAGATCGAAATTTACGGGTGAGCGTTACACGTCGAGTATAAAAATGATAACTTCAGAATAAAGATAGGGTAAGAATAAAAAAAAATGGAGACTTTTGCATAGATCTGAATACTGTTTATTTAAAAGAAATGACATACCTAATGAGATTAAAGGCTTGTAGTTCTAGAAGTAAACCATTTTTCAAAAGTCTAGATTAATACCTGGAATAAATGACTTCAAAAAATAAGAGAATTGCATTTGTACATTTCAGGTTCTTTTGTAAAAAAAGGTGTGCGCGTTATGCCTAAAAATATACCTAAAAACATGCAGCCTGAATATATAGGCGTGCGTATCGGATTTATCGGTAAATAAATGCCTCATAAACTTCCACAGAATTCATTTATTATAACTGAATAAGATACAAGAGTGAAAAAAGAATATCTAAAGCATAAACTTTGTTACACTAAGCATGGAATTGTAAAAGGAAGAGTTCTTGCGGTAATTCATAGGATAAATACGGTCGTATGTTTTTTATAAACAAATTTAATGAATTTTCCTCAAATAATGGGATTAATAAAAAAAGATTGTAGCATATTTAAGTTGTTTTTCTTAACATCTTTAAAATAAATTCTGAAATTTCCTATGAGTGATAAGTAGAAAAATCTATAAAAATATAAGACAAAAACTTCACCATAAGATTTTAATTTAAGTGAAATTAGAACAGAGCAAAAAATATTTTTATCACCTCATTGAAATTGACTAAAACTCTTTAAAGAAAGTTCATTTATGCTAACGAAAACTATCAACATTTTCTTAACTTTTACTCCAATTGTATAATATAGGTGTACATAATTCAAACTACTCAATGCAATAAAAGTACAGTGCATCATTTCATGATCTAATCAAGGTAATCGTGATCTAATCAAGGAATGGCACTGTGAATTCTTGCACTAAGAGACTTTGTGTAGTTGAGTATAGATGTTAATTCATTAAAAAATTATCTTAAAACCAACTCAAAACACCTTCGACTCTGCACACTAAAAACTACTGAACAAAGTTGGATTTCAAATTTCTTATCGTAATTTCCGAGTACCTGCTCGAAAGTGCAATAATTAAGATTCCTTGTTTTTGTAACAAATATCTTTTAAAATTTCTAATAGATTTTAGATTTTCTGTGTTCCTAATAATGATATTTTATTCTTTCTAGAATAAAAAAATAACTTTTTAGTTCATAAGTATTTTTTCTTTTTAATTTAAATTGGATATAACTTTGAGATATCAGAATACATACATATGTTTAAATACCACTTTTAAAAACTATCTCTAAAAAATGGAAAATATTTTTCACACAAATATAAAACATTGTACAAAATATAATTAATCTATTTTTTAGTAATATCTTAGTACAACTGGCTTGCAAAATTATAAAACTTCGTAGATTTAAAAATCTTTATTTTCTGCCTTTTTTTAAACAGTAAATTATTTTTTTAAGAAAAATTACACATTACTTACAAGGGAAAAAAACTAGTTTCATGTGATGCACTGATATATTGCATAGAAGTATAAAAAATGTTAAATCACATGTGTATTAGTTTTTTCAAAAGTGTTCTTAAATACAAAAATAATTATGTTTTTGAGAAAAATTGTATAAAACTAAAAAAACAATGTTTTTACATATTATACATTAAATTAATATTTGCATGCATATTTTCTGTATGCCTAATAATGATACTTTAATCATTCTATAGAGTTACTAAAATAATTTAAGTTCAAAAGTTATTTCCCCCTTCTTTTAGCTGAACTTGAATATAATTCTGTAATGTATATTTTCATTTAGGTACCTTTTATCACAAAATATGTTTGAAATTTAAAAATATTTTTCATGCTTATATAAAACAATGAAAAAGTATATTTAACCGTTTTTTTTAAGTAAATGCATTATTTCGTGTAAAAAAACTATAAAATATGACTTTGAAATACTTATTTATTTTTTTCTACCTTTTTACATATGTAATATTATTTTTTTAAAAAAAGTTAGACATTATATAGCGAAAAATATTTTTTGTTTGTTTCAAATGGAAAAAAAAGTTAATGGTTTGTGTGCATCAAATACAAGAGGAACTATCGTTTCGAAATTTGGAGAAAGAAAGGCGATTTTTTATTTAAATTTTTATCAGGTTTTTTTTCTCCCTATTTTTAGGTTATATTATCAAGTACTATACATTTTTATATTCAGAAAAATATGCACTATGTATTAAAACCAAAATTGAAAAATCAATTTCTTGAAAATATATAATGTCTTGCATTTCCAATAAATATTATTCTAAATTTATTTAAAGACAAAATATTTAATATTTAATTACTGGAAAACCCTTTCTTAAATTACAATCTTTTCAAATAATTGCAAAAAATAAGTGTAAATTTCTAATTTATATTCTACTTGAACTAATTTCTAAGAATACTTCATTACTTATGCTGATTGAGACATATAAAGAAATTTCACTTAAGAAACCCAATCTTTATTTTGTTTCATCAAACCTATTTTCAAATCTCAAAGCCATTAGCATTAATAAATAGGAATATAGCTCGGGTACACTTAGGATTATTAAATATAATTTGAGAAATAAAATCCAAACTACAAAAATAAATAATTACTAATTGAATGTGTAATTTTATATCCATTCTTAGCCCAGAGCTAAACTGCATTGTATCCCCTATCTTTTGTAACTTTTTCTTCGCATCTCTCATGACTGAAATGAGAGGAAAGTTATTAAGATAAATTAGAATATATTTCTCTTAGGCTTTACGTGCTTGCAAATTTTTTAAGAAAATGACATTTGAAGCATTGTAAGTAGTCGAGTCTACAGAACATACTAAATTCTTCCCATATGCCATAATGAAAGTAGATTTGAAACTGTGCAAAGAGAAAGAAAGATAGTATTCATAATAATCTAGATATAAAAAACTACACCTTAAACTGGATTAATGACTCATATAATTCTTTATGATAATGCAATCTAAGAAAAAGAAATAAGTGTTTCTTTCGGTCTAAATTTCATTTGGAACATTTTCATTCCCTTAACTTCTATTCACAAATGCCGTTTTCATAATTTATTAAAATTTATACCTATAAGAGACACTTTCAGTTCAGATTTTTCTTTTAAAAATCGCAGTTTAATCTCTGAACCATAACTGAAACCCCACCCATAGAAGGTTGGAAGTTATTGTTACAGGCATTTTTTGAATAAACTGACACTTTGTTCAGGGGCAAGTCTGTCTCATTGAGAAATGAGGCAAATATTCAAGAATGCAAAACGCAATGTTGTCTAGACAATTTTTTTCTTTAATGTTACTGTTCACTACAATCAACTCCACCCACGCCAGAAGACTTCAAGGACAATTCCCTTGACCTTTCTTGAATGAATTGTTATTTTTTTTACATTTCATTTACACTTCCGACATATTTCTTGGCGTATAAAGACCCCATCTTCTTTCGCAGATTCAAGCCGGTTATATAACAGCTCGGTTGTTGAAGATTCAGAGGTCTTTTAAAAAAAACATGGATAGAAAGTTCTTTGCTGGCTTTTTGCTATTGTTCACCGTTGCTGTAGTTACCACTGCTCCTGCTATAGACAAAAGTCCGGGAAAACAAGATAGAACAATTGAAATCTTCCGACCTTTCAACTTTGGATTCGAGTTTGGTGACGGCCAAGGCATGGTTCAGCATCGACGAGAATCATCCAATAACAATGGGGAGGTTAAAGGTAGCTATGGTTACACTGATCCAAATGGTTTATACAGACAGGTAGAATATACAGCTGGAGAGGATGGTTATAAAGCTGTCATCAAAAGCAATGAACCAGGTTTAACCAACCAGAGTGCCGCAGATGCAAATTTCTTAGTAGAACCTCCCCCTCCTGGAGTCATCTTACGACAGATTGGGCCAGTTCTTTCCAAAGAGACCGTTGTTACTGAAATGTAAAACACCAGTCTTGAATAAGTAAGATAATATAAATCTTAAAATAAGAAAATAAATAAATTGAAGTGAATAAGTATTGATTATTCTTACAAAATGCGTAGAATCTCACAATGTTATCTAATATCGTGAGTTTTCTAATGTAACTATTCTTCTCTTTCAGAAACAGTTGTGTAAATATTTATATTAAAACTTAAAGCGTGTTACAATAGGAGGTTTATTCTATGTATGTATATTTTTGAGTTTTCTTTTGTAACTACATGATGTTTTTAAGGGTTTCTCCATCAAAGGCAGTGTAAATATTTATATTAAAAATTAAAGTGTGTTACAATAGGAGTTTAATACAATATGCGTATGAAAATAGTGTTTTTTTTCCTTAATAATCATATCTGCTCTGAAAAATAACGTAAATATGTCGCACAAGTTTAAACTATCAACAGATCTTTTACAAGATTTAAAATATAACTTTTTTCCCATGATTTCTTCGATGAAATAAATACGCAGATATTTTACAGAATGACTCTTATTTAAAGTAATCCGATTACTTACGACAACACTCCCCCCCCCCCCAAAATCCCCATATCTTCATTTTTTTTTTAAATGATGGCATGGGGATTTTTTGTTTGTTTTTTTGTTTGTTTTTGTTTTTAGATTTGTTTAGTACATTTTAAGAAAAATATGCTAAAATTAAGAAAAGTAAAATAAATTATTGTTACTAAAATGGGTAAACATTTACAAAAAATAACATAAATGCGGCCCATTTTGTACCAAAGGTTTATGAACAAATTTTCAATTTTTCAATTCTGATGTGTTGCTCTGTTTATTCATTTTTGAAATGACCTTCAGGATAAGAGATATTTTAACTTTTATAAGAACTAGAGCACTTTGTCTTAGTTACTACATGGAATTGCTTAAAAAAACAGTGATTATATCAACATAAGGGACTATAAATTTTGTAGTAAAACAGTGATTGATAAACCTTAAGGTTAAAACCCTTTTACTATTATACAGAACATACACAAAAAATTTTATTTAATTATTTTAAAAAGGTTTTTAGCAATCGCTGGCCTTGTTTGAGCATTTCAAGAAAAACACATCTCGAGTAAAACGCATTTTAAAGTTTGGCATCTTGCTTAAAGTTATTGCATCTGCTTTTACTAAAACACCTGTAGTTTTTGTGCTAGTGTACGGAAAATAATAAACTTGGTATTTTTATAGAGTTAATAAGATGACCTATAAAATAAAACCATTTAAAAATTGTCAATTTTTGGCAAAATGCACAATTTTAAGGCAGTCGGATACCATAAAATTTATAAAGGCTATTTGAAGCGTGCATAATTTTTGGTTTATCTAAAGAATAATTGTTATGAAATGAATGTTAAGTAGAAAACTTGATCAAACGCTTTAAATATTAACCTGCAGCTAAACTAATTTATATTCAAACACTTAATATAGTGTATTATGAATTTAAAATCATGGCTAACTATTAGAGTTAATTAAATGGAAAAGTTTGCGATTAAATCTCACTGAACGTCATAACCAGATGTTATAACTTGATTTATTAATTCAAGTGATCCATTAAATAAACTTGAAAAGACAAGGCTAAAATTAATTGCTAAATTGATGAATTTCAGTAATTTTAAATATATTTGTGTAATAACCTTATTTAAAATTGCGTTATAAATGTATATGAGATTTTTATTTTCATGAAAGGAAGAATTTTATAAAACTATAGAAATTTTATTTAAACACTTCCTTATGCTTTTGTTATATATTTCTTTAAAATATAAATATAAAATTTTTATATTCAAAATAAGTATAAAATATTCAACAACATAAAAATTTATATTCTATAATGTATATATATGTATAGTAAAAAATTATTCCTTGTAGGTGTGCAGTCGTATTCATTCAGAATATTTGATATAGATCAAATCATCGTTAATCTGGTAATTGTAACAACAAGTGGTTTATTTTGAGTGTGCTCTCTGTTCAACTGTCAAAGAACATAAGAGATTTATTTGTCTGTAGGGTAAGAACATAATAGCGTGTTTCAAAAAGGGAAGCAAGTTATGTTTAGAAAATACGTTAGTCGTTTAGAGAAAATTTTAAATATATCAGTAATGCTCATGTAAGTTATTAAGGTATTATTTTACGAGGAATTTCAAATAAATTAATAAAAAAAATCAAGGACTAATCCTTCTAAAGAGGAATCATGAATAAATCTGTCAAAATATAGGTTTTCATTAGGGTTTGCAATCCCGTGTCATATTTTCCATCCCGGGATTATATTATCCAAATCCCGGGATTGGTCGAGGATTAGGATTGGACTATTTATTAAAAATTCTTACATATTAGCATAGTTGAAATTGCATAATAAAATTGGAAATATAATTAAAAATTGATTTAATATTAGTTTAATGAAAAAATAAAAATATATATTCATTATGAAAACCAAATAAAAATAGTACATAATGAAATTTAAAAAAAAAAAGCTTTTCTTCGTTGATTATGTTTCTGTAAATAAGCTTATAAAAACACAGCTCCTCCAGCGTTTCATCATTGAAACAGCTTTTTATTTTTGTTACAAATCGTCCTAGCGTAGAAAATACACGTTTGGACTCTTTACTAGTAGGTATTATTCTTATTAAATATGTGCATGTTCTTTTCAGGTATATAGTCACCACGTCTCCCTCCATTAAAAAAAAACATTTCTTTTTGAATTTTTGATGACAGTGTCTCAAATCTAATAGACTGTATTGGTGAATATACTTCTTTGATAATTTTATTTATGATCCAGTTATTGAATTAGAATGTTAATCAATTTCAAGTGTTACCTCATTTGTAATTGAAGATCCAGTTGCAAGAGCTTTTAGTAATGCAATGGGATTTGAAGTGTCTCAAGTCTTCCAAGCAGGCCCGCTATTAATTAACAGCATTTAATTGAAGAAGGAACTATGACAAATCTATTCTTGAGATGTTGCTCACATCATTGTGCAAACATTGCAATGAGCCACTTAGATCTGTGCAACGTTTTCCCATACGAGAAATGAGAGCTATGCATATATTGTTTTTACCTATAGCACTTATAATTGCACAAAAAAATCTACGTACATATTTCATAAACAAAATATAAATTTTTAAAAAATTAAATGTTTAGAAAATTTTTATGAGAAAATTTTTTTTAAATATAATCTAAACAAAAATTAAATCCCGGAATTTCAAGATTGAAAAAAAATTGGGATCTCAGGTTTTCGGAATTCTGGGATCCCGAGGCTGAAAACCCTATTAAATATCTTCCAAAAATTCTAATTGGCGCTGTTCAAGTCAGCTGACACCGGACATCCTGAGGGTGGGAGAAATGTCCATTTTCTGACCCCACTCGCGGTGAGGAGAAAGTTACAGAAGAAAATAAGAGAAAACATATCAAATTTCACACGGTTTAACATACATACCCGCCTCGAACCCTTCAAGTTTCAACATGTAAGAAATTTACATTAAACGTATACAGTACAAAAAAAGTAAAAAAGATACGTTAAATGTAATACCAGACTCACAATACTTAGAAAAAATTTCAAAATATATAATTCAGACAAATATTAAATCCCGGCATTAGCTATTTTAATCCAGGGATTTGAAAAAAGCACTGGGATTCCGGGGCTGCAAACCCTAGTTTTCGTCTTGTAATGCGAGATTTAATAAGGAAGGTTTTCAAGAAAGGATATTCTAAATTATGATTTAGAGAAAAATATTTAAGATTACAATTTAAAATAAATATTAAGTTATTAATTATACATACGTGTATATACAGGGTGTTCCGAAAAAAACGTGGACAAAATGACAAGGCAGATCAGTCATACAACAAGGATCAAAGATCGCATAGGAACATGGGGTCGCAAACGCCTGTAGAGGGCGCTAGAACCACGAGAGGGCGTTGCGGTGCAGACACGAGCCGAGCAAAAGGAGATTGAATTCATTCGAGTCGTGGATGCGTTGGGCGTAACATGGCTAGTTACACGCACCGCGAATTGGCTGACATGCATTTAGTTAACGGCATGGCCAACTGCAATGGACGAGAAGCCTTGCGAATGTATCGTCAAAAATATCCTAGTAGAAAGATGCCTAGCCGCTCATTCTTTGCCATTATTCACCGAATATTGTGTGAAACCGGCTCGTTAGACGTGCACAAGCCAGATTCAGGTCGCCAATGAATATCTCGGACAGTTGATGCTGAAGAAAGAGTTGTCCACGCACTTTAGCGTAATCCTTCAACAAGTATACGAGTTGCATCCCGAGAGACCCATATTCCCAAAACTATCGTCTGGCGCATTGTACACGACGAAGGACTTTACCCATATAATTTACAACGCGTCCAGGCTACCGGGAGTCCAGGCTACCATTTAAAGCAACCGGGAGACTACAGCAGTCGTATGGATTTTGCGCGGTGGTATCTGCAAGAAAAGGCTGCCGGCCGACATTTCGCTGCAAATGTTCTGTTCACGGATGAGGCTGCATTTTCATTAGAGGGTGTGATGAATTGTCACAACTTGCATAGGTGGGCAGATGAAAACCCGCATGCTACACGTCCGCACGCCAAACAACGAAGACTTTCCGTTAACGTGTGGGCTGGCATTGTAGGAGACTGTTTATTTGGTCCGTACATTCTACCAGACAGACTGAACGGTCCCACGTATCTAACATTCTTGCAAGAGGTTCTGCCAGACATGCTGAATACTAATGTTCCGATGCCTATTCGTCGATGCATTAAATTTCAACACGATGGCGCTCCCGCACCTTTCAGTAGAGACGTCAGAGCACATCTGCAGGCTACTTTTCCTGGCGGCTGGATTGGTCGCGGTGGACCAATTGCATGACCACCAGGATCAACAGACTTGTCTCCCGTGGATTTCTTCTTATGGGGCTTTTTAAAAAGACTTGTGTATGGAACACCTGTTGAAATGCCAGAAGACTTGGTAGGAAGAATCGTTGAGGCAGCTGGATGTGTTCGAGATACACTTGGTATCTTTGAGAAGGTGCGCAATTCCATGCAACGTCGATGCCAGGCATGTCTCGATGCATCTGGTAAACACTTGGAGCACCTCCTGTAGGCGCAACATTTGGCATGCATAAGTCGCATGTGTGAAGGTAATTATAAATAAAATGATCTGTAATGATTTTTTTTTTCTTCTCTTTGTGTTATGTATTATTTTCGACGCCCTTTAGGGGCTCCGCTTCGCAGTTGCGACCCCATGTTCCTATGCAATTTTTTATCCTTGTTGTATGACTGATCTGCCATGTCATTTTGTCCACGTTTTTTCGGAACACCCTGTATATAGTATAAAAATAAAAGAATAAAAGACAAATTGTAATTCCTACAAAGTTAAGAAGAAATGAAAATGGATTTTAAAACCTATAAATTCCCGCTGAAATATATGTAGACATTTAAAAAGTCAATGAGCCAAAATGGAAAACTATTATGTTTTCTAGAATTGTCCTTGATTTGGGACAATGAAATAGGGTTAAGCATGCTTTACAGGATCAAACCTTCCACAAGCAGCAGAAAATTTCGACATAATAGGGCAATAGCAAGTTAAGAAAAAACATAAAAATAATAATGAAGCCAAGCCTAATAATAGCACGTGTAAGAAAAAGAACAGTCTCCCATCCGGTATAGTAGTTCCCTTTGCTGACGGTTGTGCAGCAGGACCTGGGTTCGAATCCTGGAAAAGAAATGGATGTTTGTAAATGCATAGTGACTTTGCGGCAGGGTGGTACTCTAAATAGCCGTCGAACCACAAGTCTTCTCGTGAGGTGGGAGGCTAATGAGCCGCCTCAGGGTATTCATCATCTAAATTTGGGTTGAAATTAGCTAAATCGTTCGGACACCTGAATGGCGCTAAAGGCTACGGCCAACAACAGGCGTACATCTAGAAGTCCAACCTGTCTCAGGCACTGGCAACTTTCCTTCCTTCCCGAAGGGAAGAACAAGACAACAAAAACAACAACCGAAAAGACTATTTATTATAAATAAACTGAATTGAATGACTATTGTAAAATTGTGCATTGCTACGTATTGAAACAAAGAAAGAACCGACAATAAGATCTTAACTTAACAAAATTCTTAAAGTTCTCGAATAATAAAAATCTAAGAAAGTGTATTTCAAAAGTAGTAACACAATCAGCAAAGTGTTGTTACAATCTTTTAAGTGTGCATATATAACTCTCAATTTAACTATGGTGCCATTAACATGGCTCTACAGTAATAAGCAGTAAAAAACCAATTGTTATAAATATCCAACCTTCCCCATCCAGCAGAAAATTATTTGTGAATAAAACGAAGTAAAATTTATCCAAATTTTTATCCATTATCCTTTTTTTTATAATTTTAAGAATAAAATACATATATATTATAAAAATATAAGATAATGGATGGAAATTTTAATTAATAGTCAGGATAAATGTTGCGTCGTTTTATTCATGAATAGTTTTTTCCTTGTGCTTTTTACGACATAGAGCCATTTTTTTATAATACACAAATGTCAATTAACCTGTATAAAATAAAATATAATGTGCTCAAGAAACACGGTGTTGACATCCTTTTTAAGATAAGACTTTAAATTAGGTTAAATTTTCTCTTTTATGTTTATTTTTTATTAAAATAATTATCTCCATCAAATTAGTAATCCTGATAAATACTTTTTTTTCTTTTTAAGAACATTAACTATTCCAAAACAAGAAAAAGGATAAGATTTTCATTAAAGATAACGAACTTCTCTGGATTATGAAAGTATTAAAATGGATGGAATAGGCATTTTATAAATTTTGCAGAAGTAATTATTTTTGTAATTATATTGAAGACTTGATTTTACTAAACATGACAATTTTCTCACAAAGAAAAGGAGATTATCGAAATGAAATAGTGCTATGTGCATCTTTTCACTGTTGATTGGTTTTAGATAAGTTATAAGTGTCCATTAAATATATAATTGAGTTGAATAAGAATGTATTGAATTGTAAGCATTTTTGAAAACTTAAAATATGAATTAAACTTAAATTAAATATTATTTACGATCACCCTTTATAAATATCTGGTAATTTTACATGCTTGATTTTTTTGTTCTACGAATCCATATACATTCATTTATAAATCTTGAAATACGTGAATATCAAGTTTTCTACCCTTTTGATTCAACATGTTGGTACGAATTGTTGCAACAATTACACAAAAGAAATACAAGCTTCACAATAAAAATAAAAATAACAAATACAAATAAACAAAAAACTACAAATAGTTTTATTTCATAATGGATTATTGGGAAAAATTTAACAAAGAGGCAAATTAAATCGTAAAATAAATAGAAAATCACACTTACACATACTAAAAATATATGAAACAAATGATTACAAATATTTATTTTAAGTCAATTCCTACTTTGAATGGACAAATAGAAAGTATTTAATTAACGATTGAAATTTTGAACAAGATAAATATATACATAAATAAATAAATATATGTAAGAGAGAGTGATATATATATATATATATATATAAGAGTGAGAGAGTGAGCTAATAGTACGATTTGGAAAAAGATTCTTCGCTATTCATATCCTTTTCGAAGATAGATATTATGAAGTGCACAACACATAAATATGAACACATTTCTAAAAATTAAAAAAATATTTATAAAAAATGTGTGCCTTGGAGTCTTATATTATGAAATTTGAAATGTGTCATTTTGATTAAAAATATACTAACGAAATTTCAAAACAATTTTCTTAATAAACGTGAGAGCATTATGAAAATAATATAATGCATATATAAAATTGATTATGAATTTTTTTAATAATTATAATAACTATCAACCGATTAAATTATATAATGGATCTTTAAGATTTCAAAAAAATAAAAAAATAATTTTTTTTATTCAATTTAACCTTATAAGAAAGTTTGATTATCAATCATGTAAATCTTACACTTCTTTATTAAACGTATATTTTACATTTAAAGTGATATGAATTAAAATTATCAATTACTGCTGAATAACACTTTAATCACTCTTTTATTAAAATGATTAAGTGATAAGTGATGAACATCATTAAAACGATTCCTGTTAGGGAACTTTGTAACAAAAAGTAATATTTGATTAATTATTCATTATTTAAGCATACATCATGCATGACAAAAATGATGAATTTACTGAGTTATTAAACCCTATAATTTTATACGGGAACTAAAATATCATATCTATACGTTATGATATAATTAATTTGAAAATATTTAATGGATGTAATATTCTGTAATTAAGTATGCAATTAATTTTACTCATGAGTTTTTGATGTGTACAAGATAGATAAGGGAAATTGAAAGATTTAATTTTACTTTAATGTAAAATTAACTATTATTAATATTTATCATAAATTTAATGTGTATGTGAACCGTAATTGAATCTAGTGGATACAAATATATATTCTTAAATAATTATGAGCACAACATACATTAAGATATTATCTTATATTTTAATTTGTAAAATTAAACTTTTTCAGAAAATACATGATAAATCTACATTCAAATTCTCATTTAAAAAGATGAATTAAAAATTAACCTTAAAATTGTTTTTAAAACATTGAAAAATATTTAATTTTTTATGAAGTTTTTAGTGATTAGTTTAATGTTTCAGAAACTGGTATGGGAAACTATTTTTATAAAAAAAAAAATGTGTGACTTTTTTAAATGCACTTTTTTAAATCTTAACTTCATTATTATTTTTACATTTTTTTTATTTAACTAGAATAATACCATAAATAAGGGATGGGATACTATAATTGCGAACTGTAATTGAATCTAATGGATTCAAAAATATATTAAATAATTATATACACAACATACATGAAGATATTATATGTTTTAATTTGTAAAATTACTTTATAAAGTTTAAAATTCAACTGAATGAAAAACAGATAAACTTTTTTCAAAAAATACGTGATAAATCTACATTCAAATCCTCATTTAAAAAAAAAAATGAATTAAAAATTAACCATAAAATTGTTTTTAAAACATTGAAAAATATTTAATTTTTTATAAAGTTTTTAGTGATTAGTTTATTGTGAAATAAACTCGTATTAGAAACTATTTTTATAAAAAAAAAAATGTTTGGATTTTTTAATTGTACTTTTTTTAAAAATCTAAACTTCATTATTATTTTTACTTTTTTTATTTAACTAGAATAATACCATAAATAAAGGGTGGGATATTATTTTTCCATGCTTTACTAACTCCAAGTGTGTAGACCTGTATTCCTTCTAATATTAACATAAAAGAACAATTATATGTTTCTCAAACTACCGTCAGCCCAAAATAAGCCTCTTTCTTGGTTCATAATAGATTCCCGGGACATAAAGTCAGAATTGGCAGCCATTTACCGTATGGAAAATGTATGGTTATCGCAAGAGCAAATATTTTCTGCTATGTGAATGAGACATGGCGTCTTTGGCATGTTTATAATCCTTGGGACAGAATAACCGTTTCAATAAACGAAAGATTCCCTGTAGTGCTTGTAAAACACCGTTTTTTCGTTCTTGGAACATCAGGATAAAAAAAAATATTCGAGTTCTTTGGACAATGTTTACTCCCGGGAATTCAGTTTTCCGACTCACTGCGACAGAATATTTATTGATGATTTGAACAGGAATGTAAAAAAAGAACTTCGGACAGTTTGTAAACTGACAAAGAATTTGATGGATGTTTAAAAGAAGTTAAATCCTCGGTATTTTGTTGTCGGATGTCCATTTTTTGTTCGCTGGTACAAATAGTCTGCGCTTGAGAAGGATTCATAGAAAATTTGTTTCTAGGGTTTATTTGAATTGTTACAATATAGAATTTGTTGATCAATATGTCTGGTTCTGAATGAGTGTGACGAAGATTACATGTTATTGAATGCTTAGCTTTTTAAAATCTAAAAAAAATATAACATAAAGTTTATTAAATCTAACTTTTTTGATATTAGCTATATTAGTTTTAGTTATTTAGCTATTCAGTTATTTAGCTTAAATCAGCATTTCTCAAATTGTGGGGCGTACCCCCTTGAGGGGGTATCTAAGTAAGCCAGTAACAGCCTCCGGACAGGAGTGATCACTTTTGTTTAGGGTATGTTACGTGCTTACGAACCCATAGATCGCGGGTTCTCTCTAATCTTCCAGAATTATAGTTACATAAGGGAGATACGATAAAAATTATGATTGAAAATTGGGTCACCAGCATTGAAAGTTTGAGAAGCACTGGCTTAAATAATATCTACAATTATTTATAATCAATTATATTTAATTATTCCTCATGCAAAGCTATGTTTTATTGTGCGATGGGAGATAATTTAATACTTTCATCTTGGAATGTTCATTGTAATTTGTATTGTGACGAATTTTGTGTAATGAATACTAAAAATAGTGCAAAAAAAAATTATATCTGAATGTGTAATACGTTAATATTTCTGTTATACTTGTTTTATGCCAAAATTGTAATATTCGCCCAAGCAACGCCGTTTCTTATATTATAACAGCGATTCAATGAAAACGTGGTGAAATGTTGGCGATAGAGCCAAGTTGGCATCATTTTTGGTGATCATGTTGGCAACTTGGAGACTATTTTGGAGAGTTGTCGACCAAATGAATGCTTCTTGAAATTACTTTTCGAAATCTATTAAAATCACGATTTATGACGAAGCGGATCTTTGTTGAAAGATCCGTGCAGTCTATAAATAGGAGTCGCTACCTAAAACTGATTTAGTACTATTTTGACCCTTGGAGAGTCGACTAGCGATTAGGTGCTACTATCAAGCAAGGGCTTGTGAAAAATCTTAATCATTAAGTATTTATTTTTAGACACTTACAGTTATGTCTGAACTCAGTAGAAGGTATGCGAACCTTCTTGGATTTATTACTCGAACTTTAGTGCGGTATGTTCTGTATTTAAAGTATTGTTTTTCAACAATAAATTTTCATCGCTCCTGAAGAACTCTCTCACTTTTTAAGATTGATAGCATGAAATCCCCGAGTTTTGATCTACGTAACAATATATTGTTTAGGGTAAATGAGAAAAGTACTATCGAGAAATAACTATACATATATTTTTCGTTCTTCATATAAAATTTCTCTACAAAAGTTTCATTCATTTTCTTAACTTTACATTATATTTAAACAGTTTAGAAGTGTGTAAATCTAAAATTATAATTCAACATACATAACTATTCAACTCCTTAATATTTTGTCTCGTTGGCAACTTTCACGCTCTTGTCATGAACATTTTTTTTATGAGCATGTTTGTTCAAAATTTTCAACGCTCAGTTTTCAAATAAATTTTTTAAAAAAAAATTTAAACTCTTTACTTAAAGAAGCCTTTTAATTTTTATAATTGTTTTCTTGATTTTCGTTTCACTTTAAATTTGTATTTTTTGTATTCAACACTTAATATATAAATTAATTTCTTGAAATATTAATGTATCTAGTTTTGAAAGAAATGCAAATACTACTAACAATATATCAAAGAATGCAAATGACATGTTAATGTTAATAGTTTACCATAAATTAAAAAAAATTATAGTTATCATTCATTCAGCGTAACAATGGATGTATGATCACACAAGTCACAGATTACTGAAAATAAGCTTCTTTCAATTGTAACAAACAAGACATTCATTTTGTTATGCATTAACTATAACCTTTATTCTAGGAGGATATATCATTATAACGTTCAGAACTATTCTGTACTTTTGAAAATATTTAAATTCAGTACAAAATAAGACGTTGTGAAGCAAGCGGATTTTCAAAAGTAATTATTTAAGCTAAATAATATACTACAATCATAAGCTCTAACAAATATTTACTATCACATAAAAGTCTGCCACATAAAAGAGAAAAAAAATGAATGCTTTCATTTTGTGCATGTATTTAAAGTTGATGAGCACAGAGTTTGCACTAAATGTTAACTTATAAATAATTAACCTTGATAGTATATAGTACTTCGTATTTAAAATAAATGTTTTCTCTTTTTTTTATTTCCATTAAAATTGAAAGTTTATATTATTAGAAACTATTATATTATATATGTCTATGCACATAATATACGTGAAAACATATCGATATATCATAAGAAATGCTTACATGATAATTTATGACAATTGAATCTATTGGTTCCTAAGATCGAGAATTTGCTGTTGTACTACTGTGGCTAATATTTCTTACTGTTTTGATTGGTTACACTTAGATTTATAACTATATATATATATATATATATATTGTTACGTAGATCGGGGTTCGAGGATTTTATGCAAAATCAGTCGTAGACAACAAGACAGTTCTTTAAAAGCGATGATAATTTATTGTCGAAAATCAATCCTTGAAACACAGGATTCAACATCAAAATTTGCAGAATATATTTCAGAAGGATTCCACACCTTCAACAGCACTTAGACACAATTATCAGTATCTAAAATACACGTATATATAAGCTTATTCACAAGCATAGCTAAGCTAATCACGGTTAAGGCAAGTTTACTAATCGCTAGTCAAAAACCAGACTCGCTACTCGCTGGTTAAAACCAAACTGACTGTTGCGGCAAGTATCGCTCTATTTATAGCCGTGACCGAAACTTACAGAAAGATGCGCTCGTGTCATAGATCGTGAAATTAGTGGTTTTCTCTACTAATTTCTAAAAGAATCCAGAGCGTCCCAAACTCGTCAACATGGTCGCCAATGTCACCACCTTGGTCACCAAAAATGATGCCAACTTGGCTCTATCGCCAATATTTCGCCAAGTTCCCATTGAATCACCATTATAACGTAAGGGACGGCGTTGCTTGTGAATATTACAATTTTAACATGAAATAAATATAGCATAGAATAATATAAAGGCATTGCACATCCAAATAAAAATTATTTACATTATTTTATACAAAATTCGTAACAATACATATACAGGGGGATTTGCTACCAGACCGACAAACTTTCAAGCTGTGTAGGGGGTACAGAGACGCCTTGGAATCGCATAATAATGCAGGGTTACAAATGACGTAGTGGTGAGCTATGTTGCAAAGAAGCAGAGAAAAAGAATCAGAAATTACAACTAGAAATGGTCAGCGGCGCTGGCAGGATCTACTAACGTTCTGAAATATTCCTGGTATGTCACGTATCTTCCCGGCAGTTACAGGTATTCGAGTGATGATATCTTCAACTGAAGGAACGGGTGTCTCGTGCACCAAACTCTTTATGAGACCAGAACCGATCTCACGTCACCTTCTGTTATTCCCACTTTGAAAAGTCGTATACAGTAGAAAGTCGTTTATCCGAATGAATTGGGACCAGACACCGTTCGGATACGCGATTATTCGGATAACCGAAAATCGAATGCGATCCATGCAGTATATGATACTGGACACTATACAAGTATTGAAAATCATCACATGCGGGAAACGTGCTTGAAGAAAAAGCAAAATAGGTGCAAAACGTATCAATTTTACCTTTGATTGTGGAAAATAATCACTTATTTTTCGCTGTACCATTGTACACCTTCGTTTTTTCAATGCAAGATCTCTGGTTCTCTTCAGCTGCAATAGTAAAGTAGGACATCACTCTGATTGTTGTTTGTACCAATATATAGCTGTCTCTATCGCAGAAAAACGCATCAGCATTTTATGGACCCTTGCTACTCGTTGATGTTGTCTTCATCTTCATCCGTTTCATCGTCGACAGGATCGGATTTTTCTTGCACGGAAGTCACTATCTCGTCATTATGTAGCATTTGAAATACACAGTCTTCTGCATCGCATGCCATCCAGGTTTCTCCATCAACAAAACTGAACAAAAGAGCACGTACACTGCCCTTCACTTGGAAGTAAACTGACCTAATATTCCGCGCAGATGCTTACCAAATCACAGCTGAAATTCCCCAAATATCCCTCACCTTGGGTTTCCCGCCACTTTTGGCCTCACACAAAACAACTGTTGAGCATTGCAATGTTCGAAAACGTATCCGGACTTTGGTTCGGATATTTGACGCTCCAGATAATAAACCTTCGGATAAACGACGCTCTACTGTAGGTGGAACACACCTTTTCGAGTAAAATCCCTGGTACAATAACCGAACGAACGGCGTGCTCATTAAAATCCGCAGCTCCAAACACAATCAGCATATCGACTAGTTCTTTATTTGGATACGAGTTGTCTCGGGAAATGAATTACAAATGACGACTTCCAGCAGGATATGCTTTCACGAAAACTTCCATTCAGTGCCTCTTACCACAAGACTGCAAAGAGGATTATTCCAGAACGTAAGATATTGAATGCAGGGCCGCTGCCAGGCCACTTCTGGTAGTAATTTAGAACACCTGTTCTAATACAACCTTTCAATAAATAGTTTTCTGTCGCTTTTATGTGTTGTTGTTTTGCTTCGTTTTCTTTGCTTATTTACACCATAGCTCGATACTATGTTATTTGCGACCCTGCATTCCTATGTGATTCTGAGTCGTCTCTGTACCCCCCCTGCATGTCTGGTAGCGTATCACCCTTTGTATATATATATATATATATATATATATGTAATAGAGGATGGCCGTTGGAATGGTATTTCCTTATATGATTACTATTTTATATAATTAATGTTGCATATTCAATATCATTGAGGAGGTAGACTTGAGGTTTGTTATTCTTTTTTATTGTACACTGAGCATGTAGACACACACATAGACGGAATCACAAAGAAACATACACAAACACAAAGCACAAACCAACCTGCCTCCTCAATAATATTGAATATGCAACATCGATTATATAAAATAGTAATTATATAAGGAAATACCATTCCAACTGCCATCCTCTATTACATTAGTCGGCAGGATTGTCCTGCGTGGGAAAGAAATTTTAAATATAAACATCAGGTTTGTCATTAATATCGACCAAAATGAAGAAGAGAAAGAGAGACGGTCTCCAGGAATCTCGGTGTATATATAGTCGGCTCAAATGACATGATCTGAGTGGGTGGATAAATGTTGTTCAAAATACTCTCGTTAGGTGGCTAGAAATTTTATTAATCAAATGTGGGTCCTGAAGGGATTGGCCATAGGTAATTAAAAATTATTTAGAATAATTAATGTGGATTATTACATTTATATATATATACTTAATCTTTCCTTCGAGGGATTCATGGACTTAAGCCTTTCATGACTTCGCGAGATAATCAATTTCTAGTTTATCTGCCGAACGGGAAACAACCATAACCTTATTTGTGAAAAACTAAAAATTCAGTTTTTTAAAATTAAGACGGTACAATCTTGCATCCCCTGCGTATGCGAACCAATCAGAAAAACCTTTATTGGAAATCATAGGATTTTAATAGCTTTCGGTTGATCATGACTATAAAAAAAATCTCGAGAGAAAACAAAGGCTGCATTTTTTAACGTCATTTATATCGGGCATGTTAATACCTTGCTTTGTTTGTTTTATGTATGTGAGTGTTTTTGTTTTACGCAATTAAATAAATGTGAATTATAAAGTTCTATGAATGGATAAAAATAATATAAAATGCTGGATGTGTGTGTGTGTGAGTTACCAAAGATTTTAAAAAATACTCAAATTTCTGATTTTATTTAATTTTAAATTCGATTTTTTTAAAAAAACATACTACTGAACAGTTTACTATACGGGGGCCTTTCTTCAAATATTATCAACACACAAGGTTAAGTACTGCAAAAGCTCATAACGTAATAAGGTAATTTTTGTTTTTGAAGTGTATTTAATAAAAAAATATATTAATTTTGAAATTTCTAAAGTGGTAAATTTCGGGATTCTGTTTTAGGCATATTTCTTTTATTCCCTAATGACAGGATGTGATATATAAAACACAACAGTAAAATAATTTTTCAATAATCAAAAGAAGAACGATCAACTGAATAAAGAAAATAAAATATTATTTCTGGAATATTATTCATTTTAATGTAAACGATCGTCTTAAAAATAATTCCCCCATCTGTAAGCAACATATGTAAGCAAAGAACATATTTATTATGCCTTATGACAGTGTTTATCGAACTGTGAAGCTCACTCCCTGCGATAACCTTATAGGAATACACAAGCATATCAAAAAGTTGAAAAAAATATTTAAAAAAAATACAAATTTACTGAAAGGAGGCAAAGCAAAATAATTCTGACATATTAAAAGTAAAATAAATACATTTACACTAATATAATATGAATGCATTCGTATAGCGCAGTGTATTTGATAATTAATTTATCAATACTAAGTTAAGAACAAGATAAAGAATTACTAGTGACTCCCATGTACTTGTCATACATGAAATTTAATACTTATCTTGATAATTTGAATGGTTTTTAATTAAAATCGTTTCGTAGCTTTAGCGTCAAATACACTATTATTGAATTGAATACTACATTGTTATTGTATGGAGGGGAATGGAAGGGAGGGACACTATGGAAATTATCATTGAAAATTGGGTCACAAGTTTTGAAAGTTTGAGAAGCATCGCCTTATGATTATTCTTTTTTCCCATACGATATTCTGTTTGATTTAGTCTAAGATATTTCACTAAAAATGCTTGTCTCGCACGTACGATAAAAATTAAAATATTAATAATTTTAACGAAAAAAGACCTTTTACCATGTCAGTACCACAACAATCTTATTTCTTCTACATTTCAAACTATTACAAATTCTTTCGATCTCTCTCGAACGTTAATAAAGCATAAAAAATGAAAGAAAGAGAAAAAGAAAAAAAAATGCGCTTCCTCGATCAATCTTTGTGTTCTGCTATAAATCCCCTGAGATATTTTTATGACACTACCCACCAAACTATTCCAATACCTGATTAACGATATAAGAAGAGGAAAAAATACACAAGGTTTTTTTCTTCATATTTACTGGTAGAAAAAAGCATTGGTCTCTTCCGCAGAAAGAAAGAAAAGGAGAAAAAAAATGAGAAATTTTGTATTATTGATCTGCAAGGAGTTTTCAACAAATCAATCTTGGCGTTCAATTTTCGATTTTATGTTAAGGAATATTAGTAGATAAATAAGAGTGATGTGTGTGAAAATCGATAAAAAGTTTAAAAGATAGCTTTTTACAAATATGTACATTGATTATACTTTACATAGTACTGTATAGTCTCAAAAGAATAAAGCTGATTCCATGTTATTCGAAATTTGATAAACTGAAATATATCACAAATACCGCAGCTATATGCAAGCTTCTTTTTTATTTTTTTTTAAAAAGGATATCTATAGGATTTCTTAGAAATTTCCTTTCTTAATAATTGATTTTATCGCTGACTGGGAGAATAGTAGTTGTCAAAAATGTGGATGTGTACGAATTATTTCAGTAATTATTAGCTAGTCATGACCTGTAATTGTAATTCACTTAAGGTATCCGACTGGTTGCGACAACTTTTCTTTAAAAAAATTGGAGATAGGTGGATTTTTTGTTGTTTTTAGATTTTTTAGCGCATTTTAAGAAAAATATGCTAAAATTAAGAAGAGAAAAATAAATTATTATAACTAAAATGGGAAAAAGTGGGTAAAAATTTCCAAAAAATAACATAAACGCGGCCCATTCTGTACCAAACGTTTTTATCAACAATTTTTCAATTTTTCTATTCTGATGTTTTGCTATGTTATTCATTGTCGAAATGACCTGCAGGATAAAAGATATTTTAATTTTTACAAAAGCTAAAGCACTTTATCTCAGTTATTATATGGCATTGCTTAAAAAACAGTGTGCATTCACATAAGGGCTGTAAATTTTGTAATAAAGCAGTGATTGATAAATCTGAAGGTTAAAGCACTTCTACTATTATACAGAACTTTTACACAAAAAATTTCAGTTCATTATTTTCAAAACTTTTTGAGCAATCGCTGTCCCCGTTTGATTATTTTCAAAAAATCACATTTCGAGTAAAACGCGTTTTTAAGTATGACATCTTGCTTAAAAAAAATGACATCTGCTTTTACTAAAACGCTTGTAGTTTTTGTTCTAGAGGACGGATAATGATAAACTTGGTATTTTTGTAAACCTAATAAGATGGCCTATTAAATAAAATCATAAAAAAAATTGTCAATTTTTGGCAAAATTCACAATTTTAGGGTAGTCGGATACTTAATGCTAAATATGTTGTTCATTTAATTGGAAAAATATAGCTTTAGTACATGAGAAAAAAATAGAAATAAATGCTCTAAAAATCTAAACTCCAAACGATTTATAAAAATTAAGTTATCATACAAACACACATATAAAAGATTACGGCTTTTTCAACATCCTTTTAGGTGTAGTTGTGGACAGAAACATACAGAAGAGCATGGATTAAATTACTATTTTTTTTATTTATGTTGATTCTTTAGACAGCACATTATACAAAAAGGCAGGTATTCCCTCAAAACATAAAAGCACCTGCGATAACACAGAAACAGATGAGGGGAGTTTATGACCGGCAAAAACATTCTCTTTCTCAGTGAAAATTCTCAGCTTATATCTTTACCAGAATGGTTCCTAGAATGTTCTTTAATCGCATGTTTTTTTTTAAATCTTAGCGCGCTTATTGATTAGATTGAGTGGTTGCTGCAATATTTCGTCAACTCAACACACAAACTTGACTAATATTTATTAAATATAATAATTTAATTATTTTGAAAGTTTATATTTACAAACTGGTTTACATGTCCGATATTTATAGTTCTATTTTCAGATATCTTACAAAAGCTTGGAGAAGATGTGAAAGTAATTTAAGTGTCCCAGGAACTAATTATAAGAGCAAAAGTGATGAGTCCAAGTGATTGTGTTCACTACATTTGCAGAGAAGCTCATTTGGGCAACATTTCCCAAAATACTTTAAATTCAGTAGAATCCTGATTTACCGAATATTACCCTATTTAGCGAATATTAAAATCCGAATTAAAATATTTCAAAAGTTGTAAATAAAATATTTCATTAGTTTCGATTAGGCAAAAATTGGATATTTTTTCAAATAAGGCATCATTTTTGTCTGGAACAGAAAAAAAGACCTTTCTTGTTAGCGGCACATTTTGACGGGGAAGTAGGGATCCCATTATTAGACTTTAGAAAGTTATGAGTGTAACATATCACGTGAGTTTTGACTAAGGACAGGAAATTCCTTTATTATCTGATCCCACTTCACAAAGTAGGGGATATTTTAAGAGTTTTTACCATTTGCTCTCTTTTTTGAGAGAAAGGAAGTTCTTTATACGTACTGTTTTGCAAAACATTTTGGTTGTGAAAATTTCTGAAGTATAGCAGATTGTTGAAAAAACAGTAAATGTTTTTCTTTAAGTGAAAAATTTAACATCTTATGCAAATTTGGCAATAACACTGCAGAAGATGGTAGTGAAACTAATATCAGAATTTACATTTTCTAATGTTTTACATTGTTTGGAAACTCTGAAAACATACCTCGTGCAACAGTAAAAGGAACGCGCCGCCCCGTTCATTGGTGTTTGGGAGTTAGAATAAAGATCAGACAGAGTCAGAACAATTCGATTTTGTTATTCCTTTACTTAATTTCAACAACGCAAGCTAGGAAATGCACCTCTAATTAAGTCTAGGAGCAAAAGCATGGCAGAAGCGATATTTATTATTTGATAAGATTCAATTAACTTAAGCTTAGAACTCTTTGATTACTTATGATCTGAATTACCGTAATTACTTTCTCAGCTATTCGACCTCTGTTCGATATTGTTCATTTACAACTTATTGACTAAATCGTCAATTAACAATCTTTAATCATTAAGGGGTCTTAGGGGTGTTAACAATTTTTTTTTTCGAATTTTCGAAAAAAATATATCTTGTTCTTCATTTTTTTCTGAACATTTTGATACTAACCACGTGACAATACTCTAAAAACTTCGAAAGTTATTCAAAAAATTGCAAACAGCAATTTAGTCATAACAACTTTTAAATGGACAGATGCCACGCCCATTTATTTTTAAATTTATGCATACCTTTCATTTTTCTGTTTTTAATAAGCCTCATGAAATATTTTAAGCGCTTGAGTTGATCAGAAGGAAGCCTGCAACTCAACACATTCATTCTGCCGTGTTTTGATTCTGTTGTGTTTACTTTAGTACACGTTTTTTTAAAACGCTTATCTAAATCGAAGATATGTGTTGTTTTATTCTGAAAAAATCGTTGGGCAATCGCCCCGAAATAAATATTTAAAGGTAAGTGACTCACATGTTACAGATATGAAAGATACGAGGAAGTGTGTAGAATTGAAAAGTACAAGTAAGTGTGCCGAAATGAAAAATGCTTCTAGTAAAAAACTTTCAGGAATTCAGACTTCATTAAAGTCAAATCTTGTTAAGGTAAGTGAAAACTTCAAAGAATATCGTATTTTTGATTTTATTTCAACCTTTAGCTCTATTTTGTCAGTATCATGCTGTTTAAAATGTCATAAACCATTAACAATTAATGAAAATCCACTTGTGGTTTATGTTCCAATTTTGAAATACATTGTAAAAACTGTGGGAGTATTTGTACTTTTTCAAGCTGTGAAAACATTGGGAATAAAAATAATGCTCCAGAAATTAACAGAAGATCTATTTTAGCAATGAGATGCATAGGTCAAGGTTTAGAGTCATTAAAAACCTTTTGTTCTGTAATGAGTCTTCCTAATCCTGTTGAACAAAAAT
The DNA here is from genome assembly GCA_019973975.1 of Trichonephila clavata. Classification (NCBI taxonomy): domain Eukaryota; kingdom Metazoa; phylum Arthropoda; class Arachnida; order Araneae; family Nephilidae; genus Trichonephila; species Trichonephila clavata. The sequence goes on along the minus strand of BMAO01032305.1, from coordinate 21,201 downwards.
CATATGATGTTATTAATAATAAACTTTCACTTGTTATGAAGGAAGTCGCCGAAGAAAGCATGAACAGGGCAGCTGTCGAAGAAAATTCTTCGTTACCTGATAACATTTTAACGGTAAGTGGTGATGGGACCTGGAAGACGAGAGGACATTCATCGTTGATTGGAGTATGTACTCTAATGGGGCCGAAACAGGTAAGGTTTTGGATAGGGAAGTGTCCTCATTTTGCAAATGAAGCAACAGTTATAAAGGGGTAAAGTTTGGTATCAAGTACAATAAATGGAAAAGAGCGCATAAGATTTCACGTAGAAAAAATTATTCTGGCTCTGCTGGTAAGATGGAGGTTGACGGGATGTTGAGGATTTTTAGTCGATCAGAACAGCTTCACAACCTGAAATATTCGAACTACATAGGAGATGGCGACACAAAAACATTCAATGCCCTTTCTGAAAACAATCCATACGGCGATGCCATCTTATTCAGAAAATAGAATGTGTAGGCCATGTGCAAAAGAGAATGGGTACAAGGCTTAGGAAGCTTAAATTATTATATGGTAAGAAGAAATTATCTGATGGTAAAACTATAGGCGGTAAAGGTAGGTTAACTGATAGTTTTATTGATAAGCTTGCGCATTACTATGGTAATGCTATTTGATGCAATTCTACTAGTGTAAAGGAAATGCGGAAAGCCATTTGTGCTGTTTGGGGTCATTCTTGCAGCACCGATGATGAACCGATGCACTGATTTTGTCTTACAAATCCAAATACATAGTGTAAGTATAATGCCGCAATTAATAATAATTTACAAAATTATAAACACAAACCCTCAGTTGCGAAAGCTGTTCGAGATGTAATTAAGCCTGTATTTGCAGTCTTATCTCATCTGGCACTCCTGAAGAAATGCTTAGGAGGTAAGACACAGAATCCTAATGAAAGTTTAAATTCATTAATCTGGAAGTTTTGTTCGAAGACGATTGATTCTAGCCGATTGATTGATGATTGCAGAGATTGCTGCAAATCTAGCAACCAGCATTTTTAATGATGGAAATCAAATACTTATTACTATTTTAGAGAAATTTGGCTTAAAAATTAACAAAAATGTTTGTGTGTCCCTGGCTGAACGTGACAATCGTTGAATCTTTACGTCAAGAAAGAGGAGCTCAACGTCATCGTTTGAAGCTTGGAGAGATAAAAAAATTAAAAAGAGTACAGAAATTGAGCTGTTTGAGCAACAGGAAGGCATATCCTATGATCCTGGAGCATTTTAGCATGTAAGTTTTAAAATTTATTTTCTCAAATTCAATTTAAAACTTTAAAGCCTTTTTTCTCAGTTTGTGTTTTTTTCACTTACGCGCATTGCGTTTCAAAAACTATCATACTTTGATGCATAAAACTTTACAGAATTATAAACTCTATCATAATCTTTAAATCCTAGCTATTTATAGTACTACATATTTGTAATTTTTTGAAAAATTTCAAAAAAATTAAATTTTTTGAAAAAAATTTTAAAAATTTACTTTTTTTATTTTTAAAAAATATTATTTTTTATTCTTTTTATATCTAATCGCTACCATCTAATAAGGATATATTTGACTTTATAAATCAACTTATTGCTAGTAATTAGAATTATTATTTCAGAAAATATCATGCGCGTCGTAAAACTTACTATTTGTTTCTTACAAAAATTTTTCTTATATTTATGTGCTTATTATTTTTAAAATTATGATTATATTTTAGACATTTTATACTTTTTTGAAACTTTATTCCTTTATAAAAAATGTGTAAAAGAATCAAATTATTTCATTTTAACCTCAAAGAATTATTTCTAGTCGAAAACTGTTCATATTTTGTGCTCTCGAAACATTTTTAACACCCCTGAGACCCCTTAAGCAATTAACCGTCGAGCCACTCGACTAGCTTTCTGTTACTTTACGTTAATCACTAACTTCTATCATCTAACTCCTAACCTATATATATATATATATATATATATATATATATATATATATATATCGGACCTAAAAGTTAATGCTTAAATATAAGCCTTCATTTACATAAACCACGTCTTCTTCTTCGGGAGAAAGTTTTCAATACAACAACATTTAAAAGAAGTAAATTTCCCCAAGAGGATTAGTAAGAGTTTCGTAGGTAGATCCGTTATAACAGGATATACATGAAGCAGTATTTGTTTCTCTTCTTAAAATTGAAAATGTTTATTAAAGTCCAATATTTATGGTTCTATTTTCAGATATGCAGAATAAATTGATAGTGAAACTCATATCAAAATTTACATTTTCTGATGCTTTACATCAAGGGTGTCAAACTCAAAAGGTAATTTGTTCCAAGCAAACAAGGTTTAATTTTGGGTGGGCGGCAAAAAAGTCCGTATTAAAAAAAACGTAGGTTTATATAGAATAATATATAATAAATATACAAGGGGTGATCAAATGAAAAGGTACGAAACGACACGGTGGGTACAAATATAGACTTTATTCAAAATATACACCATAGGCCTGAGCACAACGATCCTACTGATGAACAAGCCGCAGGATTCCTTGTTCCCAGAATTCCTGTGGCTGTGACGAGACCCTGTCCTTCACAGTGTCCTTGAGTACGTCGTCCGAGTTGAAGCGCTTTCCTTTCAGGTGTTTCTTCAGTGGACCAAACACATGGAAATCGCAGGGTGACATGTCCGGACTGTAGGACGGATGGTCCAACGCCTCCCATTGGAACTTGTCCAGTTCCATTTGTGTGACTCTGGAGACGTATGGACGCGCGTTATCATGGAGCAGAACCACGCCCTCCGTGAGCAGCCCCGGTCTTATGTTCTTGATGGACCTGCGTGGGCGTCGGAGTGTCTCACAGTACACATCGGAGTTAATGCTTTTTCTGTGCTCGAGTCATTCTGCGCTCGCATCATTTGGACGCCGCTTTTTATAAGAGCCTTTGCTCTCTCCTGCGCATGCGGGCACCCGCGCATGATCCGATCCCAGTCAGAGTCTCCAATGGCATCCCGAGATGTCTCGCTACATTCTACCTTGGCGGAATATGCAAATATTTAACTGTTTCATTTTTATGTCGTTTCGTACCTTTTCATTTGATCACCCCTTGTATATATATATATATATATATATATAAAAGGAAAATAAAAAAAATAATGTTTACGTCCTGACGTTCGACATCTCTTCTCTGCTACTATTTTTCCGATTTCGGGAGATATTTTGATATTTTATTATATGCTATTGTGCGCCGTTATGCTGGAAGCGCCGCAAAAATGCTACCTGTGGGGCGCGAGTTTGACACCCCTGATTTACATTGTTTCAAAACTGTGAAAACATACCTCATGCAAAAGGATGTAAATGAAGCAGTATTTATTTCTTTTCATAAAAGTCGAAAATAAAACCTTCCGAATAGAAATCAAAAAGATTGTCCAACATATATCAGTCAGTATTTTAAAACTTCCTGTTAACTGTTGAGTAATAATTCACGAATAGCATTTTAAGCTGCTGAATAAGAAGTACATAATGTATTGCTAGGGATATTTTTGTTAGCTGATTATTAATATACGATTCAAGCGTGGGAATAGTTATAAGGATATTTTTGTTATAAATTACGGTGCAAAAAATTGAAATAGATTTTTCAACCGGAATCATTTTAAGAGTTTTATTTTATCTTCCAATATCTAGATAAAGTGATTCAATTTTATTATTTAAATACGATAATAATACATTAAGAGCTTTTACTTTATACACGGTAAATGAAATAAACTCGGAATAAAATGTATACATTTTAAATTCATTTGAATTAAATTCCCCATTTTTCTTTTTCCATCGATGAATGTGTTCCATTAATTTAATTAAACAAACGTCTTATTACCACGGAAAACTATTTTATTGTTTAAATTAATTAAGAATAGAAATAAAGGGGGGACCCTTTATTCCTTAAACAATAAAGATAAATCCCAATTGTGAATTTTGTGATGAAAGTGAACAATGCATTCATTAAACAAATCTACTTTGTAAATTAATGTAATGCAATTTAATTGTTTTCTTTTTGAGCTAAATTATTAAAACAAACTCGAAATAACGTAATATATGTGTTTCATTTGAACTTTCTATGTTTAAGTATAAAGGAAAAAACACTTATTTTATTAAATCTAACGAACTGTAATTTGGATAGAGTCTATAAAGAATGATAATTTTAATTAATTTACTTTTATTAATTATCTTCATAAATACTTTAACCAATTATCTTAAGGAGTACCTGGAATGAGTAGAAAAATTGTTTCATTTAATGGGTTGTGAAGGATACTTTAAGCTTTTTATAAGGCATATTTTTAAATATAACACTGATATATACATTAAACGTAATTATAACGGATAAAAAATTCACACCAATAGCATCGAATATTCAGAACATAAGAAAGAATTTCGCTTGTTTTGCTTCTTTTCTTAGATTCTAATTATAATAATGAGAAGCATGTATTTCATCGGTAAATAAAAAAAACAACAACCCAGGATTAGACAATATATCCACATTTAAATCTAACAGTACATAATTAATAAAATGCATATTTGAATATTTATAACTTTTTTCCAAATCGTTCCATTTTTCCTTACATATATTTATATATATATATCAATCTTTAATAAAAACTTTTCATTCATCCACTGAAGTTCGAATACATTCTTTTTACTTGCAGTGAATGACACTTGATGTGAAAACAGTTTGTTCAAATATTCATTAATTAATTAAATTTTATTTTTTAATTTTAAACTTATTCCGTGTTATTTCTGACGAAGTTAGAAAGAGCTGCAACAGATGGCGCCAGTAAGTTTTCTATATAATGAACTTTTCTTGGCTACAAATACATTTTTTCTACTTGTCGTGGATGACACTGGATGTTAATATAGTTTCTTCAAATATTAATTCGTTAATTGAATAAAAATAACTAAAATAAAAAATTTCTTTGCTGACCTAAGCAGAAATTAACTTTAACTTCATTTTTATATTACTTTTTTTTATCTATTGTTATGTTCACGTATATCCAGATCCACATCTCTTGAGAGATTTCTTGTCCAATCAATGATTTTTCCTTTGTCGCATATTCCTTTCGACTCAATTGTGTTTTCCTTCAGCCAATTTCTTTCGATAGAGTGCAAGTTTTTCAAGGGTCAATTTAATTCCTGGCATATCGATTGTTCTTCTTAATATTACATGAACTTTCTTAAAAATGAATTTCAACTATTCATCAATTACACCAACTTTCTCAAGCACATCTTTTATGATGAAATTTCTACTCCAAGGAAATGGAGCTTCTAATGGGCTCAATTCCTGACAGTCACATAGAAAAGAAAAACACGTGTTCTCCAATGAATTCAAAACAGATATCAAACTAATGGTCATTGTTTTTCTATTTGTAAAACTTGGGTAAAATTTCAAATTTCATAATTGGGTACAAATGTTCAAATGTTATAAAAAAAGATTTCTTCAAAAAATTTTAAAAAATTAAAAAAAAAAACAAATTTTATGTATGTATTTTTAAATAAAATGCTTTCTTCTTACCTATGTGCATCAATGTTTTAGACAGTATTGTATTTTTTAAGAGAAAGTTTCTGAAAAGATCATAAGTTGGCAACAACGAAGCGCATGAAATGATTGGGTGGAAACACATGGTTGCATTTATAATGTGACTATGACGTCACATGGATTTTTTTAACTGATTGGCTAAAATCTCGTTTTTATCATTATCATGTGACTATGGCGTCACATGAATTGAGCCCATTGTGATTGTCGGATCTGTAAGACAAAACATGAACCACTCGTTTATTGTTTTCTCCATATTCTTTTCCCCCGGTCGGATAGTGTGAAATATTGTGTAGTTTGATATGTGTATTAGTTTTGTGTGAATGCCAATAGATGGCGCTGCAAAAATTGTTAAACTGTTTTATGTAATGTACTTGTATATTGATTCTCGTATTGTCTCCCGTCATTAAATGTTGTGTTTCTAAACGACTCTCTTGAATGAAGTCTTTTTTCACACTAAGTTAAATTTTTCTCCGTAAGAGGGCGCGCGAGAGCCGCCAGATGTATTTTGTGCAACTGTGTAGTAAACATAAATAAAGATTTCTTCAAACAGTACAGACCGATTACTTTTCCATCGCATTCAACAATAATATATAAGAAATACACCCCTAATCTATACCCCAAAAGATATTTTATCACCTATTTTATTCTGAAGAAGAATAGATAATTACCAAAACCAAAAACTTTAAACTTATTAATAAAAGTATACCTTGCAGCAAATGACACTGATTTATTTTTCTGATGAAATGTCTTGGCATTGATTACCTTGAGACATCGAAATCTGACAAAAAATCTTACACCACTTAAATGTTACTTCCATGCGGACTTCAATGACGAGTAAAACTAGTACTATTAACATAAGAGTAATTCCTTTTGTATGTCTGTTAGGAAAGTTACATAATTAATTAAAGCAAAAGTTATTTTTAGTGATAATAACAATAATCTTAATACTAAAAAAGCATCAATGTTAAATATTTTGTCTTCAAAAAAATGAAATTATCTACAAGTAAAAATTTCAAATGGGAATATCTCACTTCAAGTTAATAATATTTTTTCTGTTCTTAAACAATTAATATTGAAAAATACAAAATTATTTTCATTATCTTTTCATGTAACAAAACAAAGATATGCGTTTTTTTCACTCTAGTACTTGTACGAAAAACAAATGAAATATTTCTGAATCATACTATTTCTTATAAAAAATGTGCTTTTGTGGAACAGAAGGAAGATTTTGGAGGAAGGACGACGATCGATCGCTCATAAAAAAATACCTAGTTTTAGCAGGAATGAATGTATTATCTTAAACATAGTAGACGCGACGTGTATTACATGTTTGTAGTGTTAGTGAATAATTTATTGTTTGAATAAATGAAAGTTAGTTTCTCAAGATTGTAGCAAACAATTCCTTTTCCATTTGAAAAATAGAACTAGAGTGCATTACGTTTTTTCACTATTCTTCAAAGTAGAAAAATGATAATTTTTCCGTCCTACGTAGATTGATAGATTAAAATTAATATTTTCTTTTTTGAACAGTAGCAGAAAAGAAAAAAACTTCAAATATAAGGGTTTTTCAAATAAAAGTGATTCAAGGCGTATATATTCATGAGATGCGTAGGGACAGAACTGAGACTAATACATAGATAGAAACAACAATATTTATTGAGTGAAATGCATACAAAGTTTATTAAAAGAATTCACTCATAGCGTTTAGTAAGGCTGCCCATTGCTTAGGAAGGTTACGAATTTCGTCCGCGAAGAATAATGTCGGTTCATCAGGGAACCAGTTCAGAACAGAACAGATGGGAACTTTAAACTCATTTGTGACGCCACGAATGTTTCGATGTCGATTTCCTTTGATTGAAGTGTCAATGTGCATAATCAGCTATTTTGTCACAACTCTGTGCACCTGGCCAGGTCTCGGCAGATCCCTTGCCTCCTGTCGACCGTCGGTAAAGATTTTCGCTAAACGCGTCACCGTGGACTTAAACACACATGTGTCACTGTACACAGCCAGCATTTTACGATAAATATCCATTGACATCCACCTTTTCAGTGTTAAAAACTTCATTACAGTTCGTCGATCTGTTTTGTACGCAGTGGCATCCAGGCGAGCCACTTTTAAATTAATGTCACGTCCTTACAAATGCAGTTTTCACAAATCTGCTTGCGCACACGCATGCTTGGTACATGCACCTTCACTATCACGGTTGTTTCATGAAGATACATTGACATACTAATGAAAGATAAATAAAAATCGAGCAATAAACAGATATTTGAAAATGTTAAAACATAATGATTAAATTTAGAATTTAAGGCATGAATCCCAAAATCTTTTCTGTGGCCGTGGTAGATTTGTGGTTATGGTCACGAACTTGCGGCTGGAATGGCACGGTTTTAAATCCTGGTAACACTGAAGAACCGCCATGTAGATGAGACGGATACACGTTAAATGTGTCGAGGCTCAATGTCCTTCTATTGGTGAGGTAGTTAGGAGATGGGGTGATAGCTCAGGTGTTGTCACTTGACTATGGTTCAAAATTACTTTAAAGTGCGACATAAATATAACTCTTACTCATTTTCCTCACTCTCAATTTTATGAAATATCTTAAATTGATTTTGTGAAACTGAATTTTATTTTTCTTATATTGGTAACCAAATATCACAGCGAAAATAATAATACCAATCATACATAAGGATGTAAGTACGCTGTTCGTAGTTAAAATCCAACACCAAGAACAAACAGAAAAATATTCAAATTTTGTGTTAACCCTAAAATATAAAAAATAAATTGCTTAGAAAGTATAAGCAATAATGCACAAAGTAACTGATAACAAAATCAATAATTTTTCTTTTACAATTCCCTAAGTTTGAAGGAACTACTTTCAGCAAACAATTCATTACAGGTAAGCCTCCTACAACGCGGTAGATACGTTCCTCAAAAAAGCCGCGATATAAGCCGCATTTCACAATTCACTTTTTTCTGTTAATATCTACACGTCACTAGTGATTTGCTTTACGTGGTGTTCACATCTCCTACAACGCGATTTCTTATAATGCGGCTTTTTTGAGGAACGTAATTTAATTCGAATGAAATGTGTGATGAAATAATGATGTGTGAAGTTATTCAAACTGTACTACGACAGTGAAACGGGATATAAGTGAAACCCTCTAAGTTTATATAAAAAAAAGTTATATTTATCTTCCATACGGCATCAAATCCTAAGAAATTCTCTTGAAAAATCACTTTATGCTTCATAAACTGACTTTTATTGCAAAATATGTGATTCATAAAAAGAGGAGTGGTATACGCTTTTTATGTTTATTCTTGCAGCTTTTATATCTATTCTGGGTATAATGCGTGTTATAAGAGCTTTTGAAAATCTGTTGCAGAGAATATTTTAAGAGCCACTTTTTCATTTGGTAGATTCTTATAAAATACCTATATAAGAGGAAATAAAGTTATTCACGTGAGAAACAATTAAAAATTGATTTTTGCACCAGCGAAACATAGTTCCTTAGAAAAATTTTGTAGACAGATAAGATGTTATTTATTTTCGCTATTTTATTATTTATACATATACAGATAGTTATCAAAATAATTGAAACACCTTGAATTTATAAAAATCTTTTATTATTATGGTGTAGGATCTACTTTGGCAAGTACTAGAGCTTGAATTCTCTTAGGAATCGATTCATACATGTACTGAATTGAGTTTAGAGGAATAGTGTTCCATTTTATATGGAGATATTGTAAAAGTTCTGGGAGACATACATGTAGAGGATATCGATTCCGTATTGAACGCTCTGAAATACACCATAATGGTTCAATTATATTGAGGTCGGGTAACTGTGCAGACCAAGGCAGGTGTTAAGCTTCACCCTCGTGTTTATCAAATCATGATTCGACAAGTCCCGCTCATTATCATCCTGGAAAATTCCGTCTCCTGCAAGAAACAAGGTTTGCATCATAGGATGGGCCTCTGTCAGCTACCATTTCTCTATAGTTTTCCCCAGTGATTCTTCCTTTCATGGCAACGATTCCTGCAGCAGAAAACCAAGACACCACTGCTAATACCATGACAGATACACTTACATACTTGACAATTGGAAGGAGATCATCACAATCATATGCTTGATCATGTGTCCTCCAAACTTGCACCCTTCCTGCTGTAAGGAAAAGTGTGAAAGACGAATCGTCAGACTATATTAATTTCTTTCACTTATCGATCGACCAGGTATTGCAAGTGTGACTCCACTGTAGAGGACGTTTGGCAATAACATCTCCGACAAGTGGCTTGGAATATGCTGCTCTGCCCTAAATTTTCTGTTTATGAAGGCGCCTTCTCTAAATGTAATAATTGACAATGGTTTGCGATCTGAGATCTGCGGTTAATTTTGCTGCAGTTGTTCGCTTTTTAAACATAACAATACGCTTCAATACCCGTTGGTCTCTTTCAATGAGCTTCTCTTTTTTTTGTTCACTTTTTTGCTTTACCAAACTTTTCTTGCCGCGCTGTGTGTTTGCTGTCACGATTTTAGACACCGTACCTCAAGAAACGCTTAAAAGTTAGGATGTTTCGGTTTCACTTTTACTTTAACTAGACGGGTTGCAACAATTTGGCCTCTTTGAAAATCTGAGAGGTCCTTTTACTACACTGTTCAAAAAATCCAAGACTTACAGAACTTCAATAAAATTACCACATACTAACAGAATTTATACATTTCTATTTATAAGAAAACTGGTAGCTATAATTATATTTTAATGCCTACGAAGTGCACTCAAATATATCAGTTTTATTCACAGGTGTTTCAATTATTTTCATAACCACCTATATATGTATATGCACTCATGTCCATAAATTAAGGATAATTCAGAATCACACAGAAATTGAACTCTAAAATAAAAATTTCACCTGTAGAATTATCACACACATCTTGAAGAAGAATATGCAAATTACAGGAAACCACCAGATGGCGCGGATAGTACGTCACAATGACGAGAGTGTAAGAGAGGGGTATATAAAGGAATGGTGACAAAAAAGTAAAAATGTTCACAAGCGCTTTAAAAGCAGTTCAGTGCAATAACCGCATAGTTACGGCACAAAGGAAGCATTTGGATGATTTTTTACGTGGTAGAATTATCGGAAGAGTGGCATGTAGACGTACTCAGCTGGAAGTATCCGAGGAACTTGGAATCGCCCAGAGTGTCATCTCCAGGCTTTGGTAACGATTCCAAGATGATGGTAATGTGAGTAGATGTTACAGCACAGGTCACCCCAGAATTACAAAGCCAAATGAGGACCAGTATTTGGCAGTTACTGCCAAAAGAAACAGACGGAGCACAGCATCAGACCTATCTCTTCAGCTACCGGTACGACAGTTTCAAGGCAGACCGTGTACAGACGCTTAGGGCACATTGGTCTATATTCTCGTGGGCTTGTCAGATATGTTCCCCTTACCGCAAATTACTGTCGCCTGCGATTAACCTTGAGTAAAAAGATTCCATTGTGTTCACCGCAACAGTGGTCTTGTGTGATGTTTTCCGACGAGTCCAGGTTTAGTTTTCAGTCTGATGCTCGCCGGACTTTCATATGGAGAGCGCCAGGTATCCGTTACCACCAAGAGAACACCATTAAACGACACCGTTACGGTGGTGCAGGATGGCTCGTTTGGGGAGGAATTATTCTTGGTTCCAGAACTGACCTGCATGTTCAGAGTGTAACGATGACAGGCCACATCTATCGGGATGTCATTCTGGAACAACATGTACGTTTGTTTCGGGCGCCATGGGTGCTGAATTTCTGTTTATGGATGACAACGCCCGTCCTCACCGTGCAAACATTGTAGACGAATGCCTTCAATCGGAGGATATCACCCGTATGGATTGGCCAGCATACTCACCGGACTTGAATCCAATAGAGCATGTGTGGGTTATGCTTTGCCGACGAATTGCAGCTCGTCTAACTCCTCCCACCTGTCTACCGGAACTTCGGAGTGCATTGCTTGATGGAGTGGTGTAATATTCCCCAAGATCAGATTAATAATTTGATACTCAGCATGCGTAGGCGTTGTAAGGCCTGTTTCGCTTCGTCTGGGAGACATACTCCGTATTAACCATCATACTAACCATGTTATACTGTTTTTTGTAAATAGGTTCTTTTTGAAATTTGCTCCAGTTAGTAAAAATCGCAATTTTTATTAATTATGTCAAACATATAGCATCTTTTTTGCTCTTTACCTTTTGTTTAATAAATAGACTTTACAAATAAGTCAAATTTGTTTTGCTTCTGTCTCTTTCTTTGCCTGAACTTCATTATCCTTAATTTATATGGACATGAGTGTATATAATGAAACACAAATACAACGAGTGAAAACAAAAGTCTTTAAAAATTTTCAAAGTAATATATGAACATAACTTACCACATAAAGCCAGATCTTGACTAAATAATTACTTCCCATTTTACGTAGCTGTTTTATTTAAATGAAAAATTTTCAGAAATAATACACTTAAGTTAATTTCTAAAATTATATATATTGTTTCATTCACTTTGATTCTTAATTTACAGTTCCTTTGTCTAAGCGCCTTTAACTTATCTTTCATATGATTCAGAAAATACTTAACACTTAATTGTAGCATTTACAGAATTATCCATTTGCACAACCTCTTAAAGAACATATCCACTGATGAATCTCTTCGTATAAGAATGATAACTCCAGATATGACGATTGACACAAATTTATCATATGGATAATGTGCAGGTGTGATAGTAGAAAATGGATTTTGTTAAGTTAACAAAACACCAGACGTCTGTGTCATGTATTTTCGGGTTCAGATAAAGTCAACCCTTGAATGAACGGGAAAATATTTATGTAGTTTGTTGGCAAATTGTTGCGAATTCCGCAAATCACCAGATTATAGAATATTTGAATTTTAAGTGTTATGTTCATTTTTACCGACTGGGAGGTGTAATTAGTTAGGCACTGGTTTACGGTAAAAAAAACCAATATATAATGAGCATTATTATGTACACTTCAATGCGAAACAAAATCGAAATGCATTTTAACTCATACCTTCAAAATACTCTTTAATTCATTATTTATTCCGAAAAAAAATTGTGAAATCCTGCAATTTTACAGAAAAAGAAGCTTTATATGAAAATGTATACAATTCCTCTCCCCTTCATTTGGATCACGAATTAATTACGTACATTATAAAGAACAGCTTCTTTTTGACAAATGCAATATATGAAATAAATTGATTGAAAAGATTGTAAAAATTTCAAAACATACTTCAAATTGCTTGAGTAATCATAGAATAATCAGTTTGTATAATTTATTAATTGATGTATATTTAACAACACTTAAACTATTTAAATCCAGTAGAAGGTAATAAATCCTAAAGTGCTCTTGAAACTTTAATTGCATAAGAACTAAATACTTAGGACGAATAATGAGTAAAATTCATTAGGTCTTAACAAATATTTGATCGGTCTTGCAAGAGAATTTGGTAGCCACTTTGGTCTTTTTGAGTGTACTTAAGGTTGATGATATATTCGTTGAGAAATAATTAATCTTGAAGCAATATTTAATGTTATGTTCTTAAGATTATTATTCATTCTTATTTATCTTAAATGTATCTAAAAGAATTTATTCTCTCTTTAAAGCTTAGCTTCAAATATTAGTAATGTAATTTTTTGAAAAAATACTTATTACCAGTAAAGAAGTTTTAAATTAATTTCTGGACAGCTGATTTCAACTACACTATTCTAAGCCACACCACACCACACCTCACTACACGCACACTTTTTTTTAAATTCAGACTTTTTCAATTCCTACTATTAAGTGACCTTCTCTCTCTCTCTCTCTCTCTGTGTATATATGTATATATATATCTTTTTTAAATTTTTAATCATTTATAAAATACTTTCTATTCATCCAAACAAGTTCAAATGAAATTTTTGAATTTGTGCTATATGATACTTGATGTTAATATAGTTTTTTCAAATTTTAATTCATTAACTACCGGTTAATTAATTAAACTAATTACCAGTTTTCAACACCAACTTAGATTCGTCTCCATTGTTGTAACAATGTAAAGTTAAAACAATGACAAAAGTTGTCGTGGAAAACCGGTTTTTCACCCAAACTAGCAAAGATATGTCTACACTATTAAATTCGTAGGTAAACAAACATATGTATGCATCTATCTATTTACGTCTATCTTCTCACGAAGCGCACCACGCAAACTCCCCGAAGGTACCAAAAGATCGGAATGAGCCGGGAAAGCCGTTTTGACCATTTATATTCCGATATTGCAATTAATTAAAAATATATTAATTAAAAAAATTAAAAACCGGTTTTGGATACCAACTGTTATTTGTCTGCATTGTTGTAACAATGCTATTATTACATCAATGTCAAAAGTTGGCATCAAAAATCGGTTTTCAGCCAAACTGAAATTTCATGACGTTACTCTATTGACTGTATTATTTTACTTTGTTTACAAAATAAATGCTTTTAACATGTGATTAACTTGAAATATATTATTAAAATCCCAATTTCTACAATGTTTTACATTTCTTCCTAATTTCTATAGATTCCTTAGACTTAAATTCCTAAAAAAAAGATAGAACTATTTTTTAATAGATTGGTATATTGTATAGCTTTTTCAACGCTATCAAGTTAGATTTAGATGGAATACTGTAAAACTTCTTTAAAAAATCTATGGAATTTCGTAATTTTGAATTTTTTTTATTTTTCTGTACATATATAAAGTATTTTAAAAAAGGCACTTTTCCATTTCAAGCAGCCATAAAAATGCGACGAAAAAAACTGCTAAAATCATTAAATGCCAGTAATAATTAATAGTGGTAAATCTAAACTACAGAATTACCCAGTTAAAGAATTTACGGAGCATGTGCAGAAAAACAACTTTCTGATACCACAACTGATAGTTTTCTTTATTTAAAAAAAAACGATTTAGAATGAAAAACTTTAAAAATAGAAGAAAATGCTGAAATGTTTCCTTCAGATACTATTATTTTCTATTGAATTTTTCTTTATACAATGCAAACAAATGTCTAGATTTTCTCTCCCGTACTTCTTTTTTATAATTACATATTTTTTTATCAAATGATCAAACATCCAGAAATAAGTAATTATTTTCCCTTCATTATTTAATAAAAATAGATATAAACTAATATTTAAAAAGAAACTATACCGGTGTTGTTTTCTATTATTTATTACAAAATTAATTGTTTAATAATTGTTATTTAATCATTATATATGGTTTGTTTTCTTGTGGATAAAGCTAGATTAGTTTTGAAAATTACAAATGAAAAATAGAAATTTAAAGAAAGATCTTATCACTTAGATAAAAAGAAGGGAAAAAAAGGTTTTATACACACGTAGAGGCCCGTGTTGAAGCTGAACTAAGCCGAGGGAAAAGAAATCGAAGGCGTTTCGGGAATGATAATTTTTATGACATAAAAGTAAAGAAATTCCTTTAGATCACGCATACACCCTCCCCCAGAAGTGCTGGCATCGAGGGAAAAAAAGGAAATTTCCATTGGGATAAAGTTATACTCTTGGAAAAAGTCCGTGAAATACATACTAAATAGAGGGAAAACAGACCCGTCCGTCGGGACTAAGCTGTGGAAGAAATTGCGAAATAGGGAATTTTAATGACAAAATATAGAAATCACACACAAACGAGGAAATAATGACATCGAGATGGGAAGAGGAAATTTCCATTGGCAAAATTACACACTCGAAAAAGCTCATGCAGGGTCGGGTCATGCAGTCATAACATATGACACAATGACATAATATGGCGCTGAAAATTGATTTCAGGCAAACTGAAATTTTATGACGTAACTTTCTTGATTTAATTCATTCACAGATTAAAAAATAAAAGCTTTTAACATGTGATTAACGTGAAATATATCCTTGAAATCATAGTTTTGCAATTACATATATTGGCTTCAAAATCCAGTTTTCAGCCTTACTGAAATTTTATGACTGATTCATTTAAACAGCAATATTGTTTACTCTAATTTATTTTAATTTTATATAAATATAGTGCTAAAGCAGGTGTTCCTACTCTTCTTTCTTGGCTAATCCATAATTAGCATTAAAGAACCTTGATTGAAAAATAACTGCTTTTGATATGTGATTTATTTGAGTTTTTTTTATTAAAAACACAACTTCTAAAACGCAAATATCTATGAATTTTTTTAAAATTTGAATTCCGAAAAGAGATAAAACTGTTTATTAAGCATATTGGTAAATGTTTTAACTTTTCCAACGCTTCCAATTTAAATTGAAATGGAATATTGTATAACATCTTTAAAAATAAGCAAAATTTTGTAAATTTCTATCTTTTGACTTTTTTTATACATAAAATTGTTTTTTTTTTAAAAAGTTAGATTTTCGTTTTGAGGAACCGTAAAATTGCAACTAAAATAATTGTCAAAATCGCGAACTGCCAATAATAATGAATGGTGGCAAACCTACCACAGAATTCAAGAATTTGAGAGCTGATGGTGCATGTGCGTAAGACAAATTCGTATAGGTAAACATATTAATTGTGTATGTGAAAAACAGAATAACAAAAACTGTTACCCACAAGAAAAATCCCTTGCAACGCCGGGCCATGCAGCTATATATGGATGCAAATTAATATATTTAAAAAAAACTAAAACACAGTATCGTTTTTTATAATTCATTACTAAATTATTTTTAAAAAAATCATACAATGGCTGCTTTCTTTTGGATAAAATATGATTAGTTTTGTAAATTATTAATCGAAAATGGAAATTAGATCTTATCCTTAAGGACAAAAAAAGGGGAAATAGTTTTATACTCGAAAAAGCCCGTACAACACCGGGTTAAACGAGGGAAAAATATTCCTAACAAGGAAAAGAAATAGAAGAATTTTCGGAAAAAAATGGAATTTTAATGGCATAAATACAGAAATCACTCTCCTAGACCTGCTGGCATCGAGAGCAAAAGGGGAAATTTTCATAGGATGTACTCGGTAATAGTCTGTGCAATGCCGGGCTAATCGAATGGGAAACAGATCCGTCCAATGGAGCAAAGAAGTTTAAGAATTTGTTCAAATTTTCAATTGTTAATAAAATACTTTTTATTCATCCATTCAAAGTACGAACTGACTTAATTTTTTTTATATTACCTGTTAAAATAGTATAAGTAATAAAAGAGTTTGAGGAAAGCTGAAAAAAATTAACATCCATATATTTCCCAAATTCCATTACTTTTCAAATTTATATGTGTTTGAAGTTATTTATTTGATTTCGACTTCCAGTATTTGAAAAAAATGTATTTTCTAAATATTTTCAACATATTTAAATATTTTATCAGATTAGAATAAATTTATTATAAACACGAACTTGGTGAAAACAATTTATTGCACAGAAATTGCAAAGAGAGAAGGAAAAACAAATTAAATACTAAACTAAAAAACGAAGCAATATTGTCCAATATAATCCGAATTTTAAAATCAAATACTTGCAAAAGATTGATGTTTATTTGTAGAAAAAAGGTTCATATAATACAAAAATCAATGTAGAGAAGTACTTTTATTTATGTTGCTAAGTTAATAAAAATTTTGTTAGAAATTGTTAAGTTATTAATGTTAGCTCTTTACGTAAACATCTTTTCCCACACATCTCCTGCAATTTTTTTTTATAATTAAGACTACCCTAAATTAAATTTAAAGCTATAATTCAGAAACCAATACCAATTTTTAATTCAATTTGGTATGTTGGTAATAAATGCGCGTTACATAAAACAAAGCCCATTTTCCATTTTTGGAAGTCGATTAAAATAAATGTTAGTTGCTGGAGAGCATTAACACATTAGATAATTTTAAGATAATATATTATCTATTACCACTTATATAGTGGTTTTTTTTAAAACAGAAATATTTTAGAATATTAAAGTAATCCGTTAACTGTCCGAGGGCATTTAAGTTAATATAAATTTATGAAATATTGTATTTAAAAGTTTAAACATTTATTATCTCTTAAACCTAATGACTTACTCAATTCAGAGTTTTCTTCCTATTTTGTTTTATGAAAACATTTGTGATTATTAAATAATTAATCAGGATAAGTACCCTTGAAACATTTATCTTTTAGGAAATTAATCATTCTGAAGAAAGAGACCTTGATGAAATTCTAACTTAAGATAACGAACTACCCTTAGCTAAAAATGTATTAAACTAAACAGAGATGATATGTTCTCAGCTTTGCAGAATTAATTACTTTGTTAATTGAATTTAAGATTTAATTTCCCCTAGCCTAAGAATTTTCTAAGTGGAAAAAAGACTTTTGATAATAAAGTTAGTAATATATTCGCCGATTTAATGAAATTTAGTATAATCGAGAAATAATTACATTGGATTTAGTGCTAGTACTGGTCTTTACCCCCAAGAAAACATACTATTGTGTATTTGGGTGTATCGGTTTTTTTAAAAAAAATTTTAAAACCTTTATGTGGGAGAAAGGTGTTCTTTATGCAAAGAAGAATGCAAAATAAATCTTCTGTAGAATTTACAGTGCACAAAAGAGTGAAGACGAAAAACTCGGAATGGACTACAAGGTGGAGGGGAGTTGTGAAATGTTGCCTTGCACATTGTACTTCTCATTTCACAGTACTCTCATATAAGTAATCATAAATTTATTTATTTAAACAGCAGGCAAAAATTATTTTTAGTTTATAATCATCTTATAAAAATTCAGTATTTTTCCATTTTTTTAAAAATTTCAACCCCTTGTGGTAATATTAATTTTTGAATTACGTTTTTTAATAATATATCTCCATACTACTGAACATAATTTCCACATAATCGTTAAATTCTGATGAATAATAATTTTTTCTGCATGCATATAACCAAGACCCTCTCTGACATGTATATAGGGGGTCTCCTAATGCCGTGTACAAACTTGGGGTGGGGGGGTAGATAACATCCTAAGGAGCCATAACTACATAGGAAAGCATGGGTGGAAATGTAACTCTAACGAGATATGGAGACAGAAAGACAGTGAGGCCACAATACAGAATGTAGCGTAAAACACACGCTTTATTACAAAAACAAAAAACAATAATAAATTAAAAGTATGGCATTAAAGCATCACGGAAGGTTTTTAAAATTGCTGCCATTGGGATGTATGCATGCACGGCACCAACACCACATGGATTGGTAGACATGTTAAAAAATGGACATGTTAACAGATCGTATCAGCTGCCATGGATATTCGTGCCACAAGATCCATTACAAAATTGACGGATGTGTCGGCAATCATGGCTTTGAAAGATCCATATTCCGCCAGATTCTGATCCGAGCGAATGTTTGATGATTCTGTTGAAAAACAGTGCTACAGAGACTAACGGGATGTTGAAGAATATGTGTATAACAGTGATACATTACAGCGAAAGCAAGCTTTTGAGTGGCATCGACGTTTCAGAGAAGACATGAAAAGTGTCGAAGACGATGAAAGATCTGGACGTTGGCAGACTTTAAGCACCGATGAAAATATTGAAAAGTTCTTTTGGGGCAGTACGTAAAAACATGCTTGAAAAATGAAAACAACTAATTTACCATATCTTTTTTTCTCCCTGATTTCGCCTCCTGAAACTTCAGAAATTTTCTTGAACCTGCGTGTCACTTGCACGATCGTCACATTTAATCTGCAGATGAATCTAAAAATGCACAGGGTGCATTAAATTACATGGCTAAAAATGGATTCCTGAAATGTTTCAATTAACTTTACAAGAGATGGGAAACTTGTGCTGTTGCTTGTTTTATTTCGAATGAGGATGTGTTTCAGCAGCATAAATGGTAATCTTTTTTAAGTTATAGACTCAGTCCGTGGGAACTTATATATATATATATATATATATATATATATATATATATATATATATATAATATATATATATATATATATTATATATATATATATTTAAATACATATTATATATATATAATATATATATTTAAATATATATATATATATATATATATACACTCATGTCCATAAATTAAGTATAATTCAGAATCACACAGAAATTGAACTCTAAAATAAAAATTTCACCTGTAGAAATATCACACTCATCTTGAAGAAGAATACGCAAATTACAGGAAACCACCAGATGGCGCGGATAGTACGTCTCAATGACGAGAGTGTAAGAGAGGGGTATATAAAGGAATGGTGGCAAAGAAGTAAAAGTGATCACAAGCGCTTTAAAAGCATTTCAGTGGCAATAACCGCATAGTTATGGCACAAAGGAAGCATTTAGATGATTTTTACGTGGTAGAATTATTGGAAGAGTGGAATGTGGACGTACCCAGCTGGAAGTATCCGAGGGACTTGGAATCGCCTAGAGTGTCATCTCCAGGCTTTGGTAACGATTCCAAGATGATGGTAATGTGAGTAGATGATACAGCACAGGTCGCCCCCGAGTTACAACGTCGAATGAGGACCGGTATTTGGCAGTTACTGCCAAAAGCAACAGACGGAGCACAGCATCAGACCTATCTCGTCAGCTCTCTTCAGCTACCGGTGCGACAGTTTCAAGGCAGACCATGTACAGACGCGTAGGCACATTGGTCTATATGCTCGTAGGCCTGTCAGATGTGTTACCCCTTACCGCAACTCACTGTCCCTGCGATTTACCTGGAGTAGAGAGCATGCATTGTGGACACCGCAACAGTGGTCTTGAGTGATGTTTTCCGACGAGTCCAGGTTTAGTTTGCAGTCTGATTCTGCCGGACTTTCATATGGAGAGCGCCAGGTACCTTTACACCAAGAGAACACCATTAAACGACACCGTTACGGTGGTGCAGGATGGCTCGTTTGGGAGGAATTATTCTGGGTTCCAGAACTGACCTGCATGTTTAGAGTGTAACGATGACAGCCCACATCTATCGGAATGTCATTCTGGAACAACATGTACGTTTGTTTCGGTGTGCCAAGGGTGCTGAATTTCTGTTTATGGATGACAACGCCCGTCCTCACCATGCAAACATTGTAGACGAATGCTTCAATCGGAGGATATCACCCTTTATGGAATGGCCAGCATATTCACCGGACTTGAATCCAATAGAGCATGTGTGGGATATGCTTGCCGACGAATTGCAGCCGTCAACCCCTCCCACCTGGCTACCGGAACTTCGGAGGGCATTGCTTGATGAGTGGTGTAATATTTCCCAAGATCAGATTGATAATTTGATACTCAGCATGCGTAGGCTTGCATGCTGAGCCAGAACGTTTGATACATTTACTTTCTTACGAATAAAAGTTACAAAAGCTCCTAATTATTCTAATTATTATTGGCAATATTTAATTTTATAATAGTTAAAATTGTTTGAGTATAAGGTATTTGAGGATCATCTGTACAGGTTCTAGCTCTTAGACAAACTCAAACGTTATATAAGAGACGACTCTATATCTAATTCGAAAGATTCCAGTAAATTTGGGGAAACTAACAACATCTAATCAATATATGATGCAGACAGAAACATCATCTAATTCTATTGCTCATCACACTTCACGACTTCTTCCTGCTTTCTCATTTCAGATAACTTTAAAAA